>PVKA01010280.1:0-40035 GCA_004027165.1 Ctenomys sociabilis
AAAAAAAAAAAAAAAAAAAAAAAAAAAAAAAAAAAAAAAAAAAAAAAAAAAAAAAAAAAAAAAAAAAAAAAAAAAAAAAAAAAAAAGGGCTGGGAAGATGGTTCCGTAGCATAAATGCTTGCCTGGCAAGCTCAAGGGCCCGAGTTCAATCCCTGGTTCCACAATACAAAAAACAAACCAACAAAAAACTAAAATGTATTGTGTGGTCCCTGGAAAGCAAGTCTTGTCCATACCTGCCAACTCAGACCCTGCCTTTCTGACAAGTTCAGGCGTGAGAGGCAGTGGTAGGGTCACAGCCATGTGCTGCGAGGTCACTGACACCTCAGTGGCTATGACTGTAGACTTTGGAATGTACATCTGAATTCTGGACGCCACCCACGGAAAATCTACAGTTCCCAGAGCTTCTCATGTCTTCTTTTTGGTTGGCAGAACCGGGGCTTGAGCTCAGGCCCTTGCACTTACCAAGGAAGCACTTATTCCACTGAGCCGTCTCCCCGGCCCCAGGGCTTCTCACGTCTAAAAGACCCCCAGTGATGCTGATGTTCCTCTTTGGAACTTGCTGGGGCAAAACCTCATCAAAACCTCTTAGTTCACCTGTGAAACGTTTCTGGTGTCTGGAAACTTTTTGTGGCAACAGTCATCTCTCCAGGCCTGGGAGTGTAGCTCAGTGGTAAAACACTTGCTTAGCATGCATAAGGCCCTGGGTTCAATCCCCAGTACTGAGGGGGAAAAAAATCTCTAAGTCTTGTGCTAATAGGAACCTGGAGAGGAGATTGGACAACTATGCACTGTGTTCCTCCTTATCCTCTTCTCTCTTTTTCTCTATGTGCCTTGATTTTAGTTCTTTGATTTGTTTTTTTAATTTATTTATTTTTGTGGTACTGGGCATTGAACTCAGGACCCTGCACTTGCCAGGCAGGGGCTTATTCTACTGAGCTCTCTCTCTGGCTCCAGTTCTTTGATTTAAAGCTATAGTAGAGAATTCTGCACGTGATTCACTATGGGAAAAATGAAAAGTGGGTTCTGGCTTTTCTGGGGTGACAGAATCCACACGCACCTTTTGAGGGGCTTGGTGAGGCCAGGCTGCTGAGGTGCAGGAGTTTTTTGGTGCTTGCAGAGCAAAGCGAGTCTCCAAAAGGTGAGGCCCCACATGCATAATGGCAGGTGTTGTGGAAAGTGCCAGTCCCCAAAGGCAGCGGGGAATCGGGGACCTTCCCATGCTGAGCAGCCACGGGCTTTTGGTGCCTCTGAACCTGTGAGGAGTTCTATGTCCTTGCAGCAGCCATCTGCACAGTGGCTGTGACTGCATGCTAGGGCCCTGAGGGGCGTGGGCAGCGAAAGGATTCGTAGTGGGAGATCAAGGCACCCTGTATAGGGTCACAGCCTTGGCCCAAATGGAGCTGTGAGGAACAACATAGGGGGACAGGAGGTCCCAGGTGTGAAACAGCATTGCAGAGAGACAAGTAGAGTGGGAGAGGAAAGTGGCCTTGGGGGGAGGGGAGTAGGGCCAGGAGCATGCTGGGAGGTAGGTGCCTGGAGAGCTGGCAAGGAAGGCCGAGACACAGCAAGAAAGGTGACAACCTGCAGAACCAAGGTGTCCTGGGACAGCAGGGGCAAGCCTACCTTAGTGGGGTGGGCTGGTGTGTGGGGGGCGCAGAACTGCCTAGACTTAGAGACAGCCACCCACGGGACACCACCTGAGGCTGGCATGGGAGTGGACCTGTCCCATCTGGAAGTACTTCTCTGGTTAGACTGCAGCACTTTGACCTGGTGGCTTGAGGTAACACACTTGGAAACTCCCCTGAAGCCTTCGCCATTTTCTGAGTGCATGTGTGTTGGGGCAAGGGTAGGCAGCCCCCTTTTTGTCATCTGTGACAGTGCCAGGGAACAGTATCACAGAGTCCTGTAGGGAACAAGGTGGGCTCTTGGAGTGTGGCCATACCTGCTCCGACTGGGTCAGAGCAGCCCTGTGGCAGGCCCTGTGCAGACGGGTAGGCCAGGCATCGGTGTGGCTCTTCCTCTCTGGGATGTGCATGGGGTGCTTGGCCCCAGACTGGGTGTGTGTAGCAGGCGCAGGTGAGCCCCACATCAGTTAGCCAGGAGTCACTTCCAGCTCTTGGTGTGGGGAGCAGCCTAGAGGGAGGGAGGGAGAGAAGCCATGGGCAGCCTGCAGGCTGGTGCCAGCCCAGGGCCTCTCCTGGGCCACCTGGCATATAGCTGTGCAGGGACTCGGCCAGCCCTGGTGTGACCAAGTGACTAGTTGCCATGGGGGAAGCCTCCAAGCACAGCTGCTCAAGGAAGCACCATGGTGACCTTGGCCAGTGTCTGCTGGCCCTCGTGGGGGTAGTGGCAGCCTCTGCAGGGACACCACCTGTGTCCCTTGGGCTGCAGCCAACTCCTCGGTCTGAGCAAGCAGTGGGGACAGAATCCAAATGAGTGACTTCATTGTCTGTTCTGTGTGCGATGCCCTATCTGTGTGCCACTGTGCGTGCGCGCGCGCATACATGGACACTTGCACTTGCACAGGGGTGCACTCAGTTCAGTCGCAGGAATGCTGCTTGCTTCCACTCACCAAATGTCGCCTGCGTGCTGGGCCCTCGGCTTGCCTCCAGATCGTAGAATGGAGCGGCCAGGACACCTCAACCCTCCAGGCTGTGCTGCTGGGGCTCCCACACGCCCACGGCTCGCTGCGTGGCAGTCCCCTCCTCCTGGGCCTTCCTGCTGCTAGTGTGCTCATCCCTGAGAAATGCCCACACCTTCAGTGACCCCTGACACAGCCCTCTCTGGCTCTGATAAGCCCGGGAGGTGATGGGAGTGCAGGCTTTTCCCTCTGTCCCTTGTTTTTATTTTTCAAATAAAATAAAAGATTAGTTTCATGAGAGAAGGAAGCAACTTAGGAAGAAGTGCTTCTCTGGCTTAGAATCTCAGACTGTATGTAGGCTTCATCCGGGACTTCTAGATTTGCTTCAAAGGGACATGGGTCCTTTATTTGGAAGCCGAGGTTTAAAGAAAATAATTTATCAGCACGGCATGGGACTGTACACTTGGAATTGTAGCACTATGGGAGACTGAGGCAGGAGGATCACAAGTTTGAGTTCAACTGGGGCAACTTAGCAAGATGCTGTATTAAAAGTTCAAAAAATAATAAAATTTGAAGAGGGCCGTGGATGCAGCTCAGAGCGAAGAGCTGGGGTTTAATTCGAAGTACTGAAAATAATTTTTTTTGGCAAGTGGTTCTGGCAGAACATGCCATCAACCCTGTGCCACTCTGAGCCTACAGCTCGATTTCCTCCATCATGGTTCTCATCTTTGGCTTCTCACCAACTTGTTGGGGTGCTTAGAAGGGGTCCCCGATTTCATTCCTGTCCACTGACCAAGCACCTAAGCTGTCAGTGCTAGTTTCCGTTTTTTTTTTTTTTTTTTTTTTTTTTTTTGCGGAACCAGGCATTGAACTCAGGCCCTTATGCTTGCCAGGGAAGCGCTTATTCCACTGAGCCATCTCCCTGGCCCCAGTGCTAGTTTCTTGGATTTTCCCTGGGGGAGCCAATGGCTCTCACTCCTCCCACCTGGCACCTGGGCACAGGGTGATTTTTCAAGCAGAAACTTCCACCCCTGCTGCGTGGCCCTGGCCTCCCCTTGATCATCTGCATTATCAGGGCTCCCTTTGAACACTGTCTACCCAGAAGCCCACAGAAGCCAGCCTAGGACACATTTAATGAATGCTAGGGGGACTTCAGTGAATGGCAGTCCAGACAGCCTGAAGTCCCCCAAGCCCCCAACCGTGTGACCCAACCTGCTGAATCCCCACCACCCAAACTCCCATCCCCGGGACACAGGCTGCCTCCACACAGCGGCTGAGATGAGACTCCGGAAGCCGCTTTGGCTTAGCTAGTTTACTTTCTTGGCCTTCTGCTGCAGGATGATGGAGGAGGCAGCTGGGTAAGCTGAGGTCAGGAAGCCTCTCAACAAGAGGCTGGCACTACTCTTTTCAGGTTTAAAAATCATCTATGTAGCCCCTGTCCCAGTCCATGATGCATGGTTTCTTCTAAGACAGTTTTCTGCTCTGGCAGCCTGCTGTCTTTTGAACTTTTTTTTAGATAAGGTCTTTCTGTATATTACGGGCTAGCCTTGAACTCACTGCGCAGCAGCACATTCTCAGCGATCCTCTGCCTCAGCCTCCCAAATTCTGGGATCCTGTTCACGTGACACCACACCCAGCTCAGCCTCAGACTTGAATGCACACAGACCATCCAGGAATCTAGGCGGATGCATTTGTGACCAGCATTAGGTGACAGCGCTTGGCCTCAGCCTGCACGGGGCAGCAGGATGGACGGCAGACAGGGAGGGCAGTGCCTTTGTGTGGGCAGGTCTTCCTGGGGCGGCTCTGCACTGGTGGGTCTGTGGGAGCATCTCAGGAGTCTGAATGGCCTCAGTGGGGCTACCTCCCCAGCCCCACCCTGCATTTAAACTTGTGAGTCTTCTTTAAACAAAACAAAAACAAAAAATCTCAGTCTGCCTTGCACTGAGCTTCTGGAAGCTGCCTTTTCAACTGGATCAGATGGAAAATGCTATGCAACTCCAGGCTCCTAATCCTGGTCTTTATTCTCTTCTCTGGTCTACAGCACTCCTACCTGGACCTGCTGTGACACAGCAGTGCCGTCTCTCATCGCTGTCCTGGGGAGATGACTACAGGCTGCCCTGGGGATGTGCCCCTTGGGACACTGCCCTGTGTAGTGCGTTGCTAATTGCTGGTCAGCTTGTTATACCAGCTGAAGTGAACTATCATGGTGCCAGGCTTGGGACACCCAGCATAAGAGGCAGAAGTGGAGAAGCTATTGGTACACTGTTAGGGATGCTGTTGGAACTGTTGGAGCTCCTGGTTCTCCTGGGGTGTTCTGCTGGGGGACCTTGTCATGCTGGCTTTCCTGATAAACTTGGCTGTTCTTGTTGGAGTAGTTCAGGACTCCGTTGTCGGTGAGAATGGCTACGGTTCACTTTGGGGAAGCTCTGGTGCTCACCTCGAGCATTGCTTCCTGGCTCTTACGGCAAGATGGTGCACTGCTCAGCTCCCTGGAGAAGCCTGTCACGTTGGTGTTCCTCATCACTGGAGGAGTGTGGGACCTCACTATTGCTGAGGATGGCTGTGGTGCTTTTTGGAGCAGCTCTGGTTCATTTTTTTAAACATATTTGCTGCAGGGTCTCACTATGCAGAGTGGACTGGTAATGATCCTCCTGTTTTCAGCCTCCCCAGTGCTGGGATTATAGGTGTGCGGCACCATACCTGGGCTCAGTGGCCAGCTCAGCACACCTGAGGGCAGGACTGGTACGGCATATGGTCCTGAGTTTGAATCCTGGCATCTTGGGCCCCAGGACATGTGGTGCTTGGGATTGAACCCCAGTCCCTGTACTTGCCTAAGCAGGTGCTTACTCTGCTGAGCTATCTCTCCGGCTCTAGAGCTCTGGTTCTTACCTTGAGCATCGCTTCCTGGCTCCAGCTCAGATCCTTCTTCCTGCCAGCATAGATTTTCTTTCATCACTGATCCCAGGTTAGATCCGTGAAGTGGGCCTGTGTGAGACATTGTTATGGGGTCTAGACCTCCAATTGGACTTGAGAGGCACTATTATGGGCTCTAGGTTTTCAGCTGGATCCATAGGACATCCTTGTGGGATCCATGCCCTCCACTGAAATCTTTGGTCTTTAGTGTATGGACAGATTTCCTGCACTCTTTGTGTTTCTTTTGGCGATCCTCTATAATCTTTTAGTATCCTGTATTATCTTGTTCTCCATGCAAAAAACCCCAAACCATGACATCCGAGGAACCCTTTTCTCTGAGGCACATCTTTGCTGGCAGGTAAACCCAGACTGTCTAGATTAGAGCAGCAGTCCCCACTACATGCAGCTTGGGGGGGGGGGGCAGGAAGGAGACTGGAAGGCCGCAGGTTCTTGTGAGCAGTAGGAGGCAGCCAGGGAAGAGGGCTGGCCCGTCCACGGGGCAGGAAATGCCTGAGCGAAAGATAAAGGCCTGGCAGCAGGAGCACTGGACCGTTTCATTCACTGCTGGGGGTAGACAGGGACAGGAAAGAACAGCAAAGAGGGGAAGGAACCTCAGCCTCTGCCCTTGGCCTTCAAATAAGATGGAGCATGTGCAACAGTGTGATTTAGGGGAGCCAGTAGCTGCCCCAAGGGGAGCCTGCTAGCTGGTGCTGACAGAAAAGTTCTGGCAGAGGGATATAGAAAAGCCAAGGAGAACAGCACTTGCATTACGTATGGATTTCCTAACAGTTGTGGGGCTGGGGCGATAGCTCAGTGGCATAAGCACCTGCCAGACAAACACAAGGTCCTGAGTTTGATTCCTGGTTAAAAAAACAAAAACAACAACAACAACAAAAATACTAACGCAGGTTTTTATAGGGGAAACCTAAACATTGATGGCCTGGCAGTTCTTAGGCCCCAGGGCAGGTGTGAGCAGGCTGAGGACCCTCATCCTGGCTGGTGCCATCTTTAGGCCTGTTTGCGTCCCATAGTCCTGGGAGGCAGCCAGACTCAGAACGGTCCAGAAATGCTGTTACAGGTCAAAGAGCAAAGCCTCCAAATCTTCCAGAACCAGTCTGAGGAAGGCTTGGGTTTCCTCCTGCGCTCCATGCCAAAGGCCCGGGTCAGGGAAGTGCCTAGAACGTACTGGCAGCACTGCGGGTGACCTCATTCCTCACCGTCTTCCTCTGCCTCTGGAATGCTGTGTCAGGGGCACAGGAGACCTCTTGACAGCATGGCTGCCATCTCGCGGTGGCACCCCTCCCAAGCACATTAAGCAGCTCCCACCCACACCCACACGCCAACGCAGAGCTCACAATTAAGATGTGCCTTTAAAAAGAAATGAACTGTAACTCCTCAAGTATATCTTACACATGCTTAAAACGAAATAACCACCCCAAATCCAAGACTATCAGCCAGATTGCAAGACCCTGGGCCTTTGCCCTGCTGTTATTGGACACCCCAAGTGTGAGCAAGGTGACAGAGCAGAAGGTTGAGGGCATTTTGTGGAAGAGGAAGTGCAAAGCGCACTGGATGCTTTGCGTCCGACTTGCTGTATAAGCAACGTACATGCCTCCACAGTAGTCAGTCTAGCTTCGGATCAGCCAAGGAACCCACACGCATCATGCCCCCTCTCCAATCGAAGTCTTAAAACAGATTCTAGCCAAGGGCATCTGTTAGCAAAATATTTAAGACTAAGCTCCATTATCAAAGACCAAAAAAGCCGAGTGTTCTTACCAGCTGCTAAGTTTCTCTAAGAGCTAGCTGTGATGATACATGCTTATAGTCCCAGACACACAAGAGGCCAAGGCAGGATGGTTTCAGCCTAGAAGGTGCCAGCCCGGACAAGTGAGACCTTATTTCAAGAAAAAGTTCCCCTTAGGGCCGGGCAAATAGCTCAGCGGATTAAAGTGCCTGCAAGCAGGTGCAAGGACCCGGGGGTTTGATCCCTGAGCCTGCCAGGCTGGCCCTGTCCCAGGGGCACACTGAGAGGACAGTGAGACTGGGTGTGGTGGCACGCTTCTGTAATCCCATCTCTTGGGAGGCTGTAAGTTGGCAGATCACTATGAGTGCGATCTAGTAGTGAAACGCTGACCACTCTGTAGACCCTTCCCTAAAATAACAACAACAAAAAAAAAGTAAAATTCCCCTGGTAGGGCTGTGGGATTCTTTTGAACTTTGGTACCAAAAGCCCCAGTGCTTGCCTGTCACACCCCGTCTCTTTGGGTGAGGGGCACTCAAGATCTGTGACTCAGGCAGACTGTGTGTGTGAAATCTGGATTGGGGAGAGGCACAGAAATTCGCTGGAGGGACACAGTGCCTGGTGGGACTTACACGACTGCTGTACACACACATGTACATATAAAACAGTAAAATACTTTAATTCTTTTTACATGGCCATAGGCTTTCTTCAGCCAGTTGACATCTCTGTCACGTAGGGTGGCAGGGTGACCTGCCCCAGTACAAGTCACTCCAGAGTTATCAGGACAAGCCACTCAGAATCTGCTGTAGGAGACCTCGGTACATGGTCCCAAGAGTCACTGCTGTTCAAAATGCAGTTGGTCCCAGCTGCAAAGCCAGATACCAACCTACCCTCATGCTGGATTTGTACAGAACTCTTCCACAGGTCTAGCACAGGCAACGTGCTTAGGATGCACTCTAACATAGAGCACCCAACACACTGGGGTGGGTGTGAGCCCCGTGTCCCCACGGGGAGTGTGCAGGTCCACGCAGTATGTGACAGCAGGAAGGTACGGAGGGTGTCACAGTCTACACACTTTCCACGTGATCTGTCCAACGCTAGGGCTTGTCCCTATCTGGTTCGTGTCATGAGTGGTGATACCTAGGAGCAGAGGCTGTTGATGTGGAACAGGGTGACAGCAGCTGTCATCCAGACGCAGCCTGGAAAGAACTGTCAGGTCCGAGGGGCGCTGGCTGGAGCCTGGATGCTCGCACAGGCACCTGCCCAGGGAAAGTGCACTTCCAATGGTTGATACAAAAATAGATTGGCACACGCTTTTGACACAGGGAGGGAGTTTTTTAACGCTCAATCCTGCAGTTTGCTCATCTGCTCTAGCACTGCACTCTGAGGCATATCTCGGGGACAGTTGTAGACCAGGAGGGCCAGGTTCATGTGCTCCTGGAGCAGCAGCAGCTGGGCAGCTCGGGTCCTTGCTGGCGGGGAGCAGGCTGGGCAGGGCCTCTGCCAACCTCGGCACTCATCTCTCCTTCTCAGGCTCTGAGCAGCAATGAGCTCACAGCTCCTGTGAGCAGGAAACGCCCTGCTCTTTCTAGCGCTGCTTCCCAGGAGAGCATGGAGAGAGGAAAAGCAGCTGGTTCCTGGGGTTGCAGCTCTGCATTTCCGGGAGTCAGTGCTGCTCCCCTGAGCCCCAAGGCCTGGCCTTCCCCCCACCCCCAGGGCCTGTGCTAGGAGCGCTGGATGAGGCGTCTGTAGTGTGGCATGACCTCGTGCTCTGGCAGGTGGAGTGCAAATTCCAAGGCCACTAACACTGGGAACTCGAAGGCAATCAGTTCTCGTCGGTTCAGCCGGAACTTCTCTTCCAGCTTCTGCAATAAAATTTAAGAAGACAGTTTAGCTGGGTTTCTCCAAGCACAGCTTCCGCAGCCATTAGCCAGCACCTGTGTGTGGAGTGTGCCACTTGCCAGGGCTGGCGCTGCACACGTCTCCACTTGACAGACCAGAGCCCGGCTCCGAGGCCAAATGTGCGGCCGAGTGCAGCCCTGATAGGCACCTCACCCGGGCCTGCCCTGAGAAAGAACTTACGCAGGCTCAGAGCTAAAACTACAGCAAATCCCCTGCAGCCACCACTGCATGTAAGTGCTGAGCGCAGCCAGATGCTGCGGGCCTGGAGTTCACTCTTTTCTGATGTTGCTTAAGGTTGACTTGTGGCTTAAAGAGAGAAATCCACCAGGCAGTGGGTTGCTGACTGCCCTCAGTGCCGGGGATGGTTCGGTTTGGTTCCCTGTGACCTTGGGTGGCTTGTTACACTCTACAGTATCAACTTTTGCTGTGTGATCCAGTAATGGACTGCTGTTAAGTGCCTAATATCGCTTAATTTTTATTAATATTTGTGATTTCTGATGCACAGGGGATATGTTCCAAGGCAGATACCCCAAACCATGGATTGTACCAAATCCTAGTGGTTTGCTATCGTTTTTCCTAGACATAATAGTTATGGTAAAGTTTAATTTATAAACTAGGCAGAGTAAGAAATTAACCACAATAAATAATAACAGGGGCCAGGGAAATGGCTCAGTGGAATAAGTGCTTCCATGGCAAGTGCAAGGGCCTGAGTTTGATCCCCGGTTCTGCCAAAAAACTAAAATAAATAAAGAATAACAAAATAGAACTGTCACATAACTGTGGCAAAAGGTGTGTGAAGACGGTTGGTCTTGTGACGTTCTGCTGCCCGTACCACCCTTCTTGTGACAATGTAGATTACTCAGTCCCTGGGGGGGGAGGGAGGGAGTGACCAAGGTGGCACAGCTTGTGGCTCCCGAAGGTCACCTGAACACAAGCGCTATGACAGGACAGCTGACCGAGAAGCAAGGTGGCTGTGTGCCGGTGGTCAGGAGCCAACGCCAGCGAGCTCCCGGACAGAGGCTGATTCACATCCCAGGAGCACCAGGTGGAACTCCGTAAGGTTGCAGCACACTACTCAGAACGCACCAACTGAAAAGTGAGGGATCGCTTGTTTCTGGAATTTTCCATGTAATATTATTGGGCTATGGTTGACTGTAGCAGAAGCTTTTGAAAGCCAAAGCCGTGCCAAGTGCGGGTGATGCGCAAGCTGAATGAGCCATAGTGCGGTTGGCACCCAGTGCCCACCCTCCCACATACACACGGACTTACTGCATGGGCTGGACAGCGTCTAGCAGTAAAGCACTGACCTAAAGAACACTTGCTTTTATACGGCAGGCACCCATATTAGCTTCCTTTCTGCCTTTTCTTCTTTGCCACTAAAAGCAGTCCACCAGTGAGACAGGCGGGACACTGCACTAACCATGTCTTGTTTTCTGCACCCTGATACTGAGCCATCTTGGGGCTTTGCTGTTCACCCCAGGGGACTGGGGTTTTCTTGCCTCAGTGAGGCTTTCCCTAAAGAAAGGAAATGGCATCCATGCAAACCACACCTTTCTCCAAAGGGGAGGAAGCCATGGGCTGCCAAGCTAGCCTGTCTGCTGGATGCTCTGGTCACACTGCTTGTAAGACCCCACATTAGAGCAGCTTCCGTGGCCCTGAGGAGGACAGCACTTCTCATGGCGTGTGAGAATGGGGTCGGTGGGATTGTGTGGCAGGCCAGGCGGGGGCTCTTTGGTCTCATCCTAGTGGCTCAGCCCTCTGCTCTCAAGACAGCTAAGATGGGGCATCTGGCCTCCCATGCATGAGGACAACCTCATAGCTTTTCTCTCCATTTCCCACTGTGGTCGGTTCCACAGTCCTTCTGCAAAGACCTCAGGACTGTGTGTCATCCTCCTCCCCCACCCCTGGCCATCAGGACGCAGGCCACTTACATCAATTAAATGCTTGACTTCATGCTTTTTGAGGTCACTTCCAATCTTGGCTGCTAACAGGACACATGCTCCAGCACACAACTTCCGGTTTTGCTTGTTCAGCTTCCCCTTGAGGGCGAGCTTCTCAAAGTAGACAAAGGCCATGGCCACTGTGGGTTCCTCGAAGCCACAGTCTTCCTGGGCAAGCTTCCGCATCTCCCGTTTCAGGCTAGAGAAAGACAGACACAGCAGGGTATCTTGGAGGGTGAGTTTCAGGAGACACCAAAGAACACAATGACTCCTTCATTCACTTGTTGGGAGTAGATCCCTATGAGTGTCAAAGTTCTAGAACCTTCTGTTGGTCTGGCTGCACAGGCTGTTTACTCTCATTCCTGCTCCAGACCCAGCGGCTCAGTGCTGCCAAAATCTCACTTCCAGGATGAGAGGCAGCAGCCCAGGCAGGGGAGTGACCACTGAGCATCACGTGGGCCACACAAGGAGCCCACTGAATGCATGGCATATCTGAGTCTGCCCTGGACTCTGGGTTAGGGCTATCCAAAGTCAAAGAGGCACTTTGCTTGTTCTAGAGACCACTCCAGGAATAAACCAGGTACCTTGGTCTGAGCAATGCCAGACACCAGTGTGTTCATTCCCTCCAGCAGGAAAGGACCTACCTAAGAACATGACCACTGGTGCCAGCAGACATTACCCAGCACAGGGATGCGTGGGTAATGTCTCAACTTCTCCTAAGACATTTTTTTTTTTTTAAATTCTGTGGCTTGGAACATGCCAGAATCAAGTTTGTATCAGGGTATAGCTTGGCATGACCATCAGCACACCCTCCACACCATGTGGGGATACAGCTTAACTTCTGCTGCCACACATACACACACACACTCTAAATCCTACTATCCTGGTGGTGCTGGTTATCTGACTACGTGGCTGGCAGACGTGGGTCACCACAAAGCCAGTCCCATCAGCTATGTGGGAGACAGGGTTTTGTCTCGGTCTTGGTAACTACTTAAAGATAGGGCCTTGCTGTCCCCCTGGGCAGGAGACTGGGTGAAGTGATTTCACGTCCTCAGATGCCAGAATGAGAAAGTGGAGATGTGGGCACCATGCGTTCTCTCGGGCTCTCTGTATAAATCTTCCTGAACTTGCATGCTATGTGCAGCTAACATGACACGATCTCTCACACTAAGCAGGGGCCTCGACAGGCCTGGAAGGGGCTGTAGAGTAGGGTTCGAGGTGACAGGAGCCATTCCTACCTCCTTATTTTGCTGAGCGTTAACTTAATGTGAGGAAACTTCTCCTTGAAGGTCTCGTTCATGTCCTTCTTGAGATCTGAGGGCTTCACGTAGTCAATGACTGTGGTCTGTAACAGGCAGGGTGAGACACGTCACTCTAAGGGTCTGTGTACTAACAATACTCTGGTTGTGCCTGACCCACAATTTCCCAAACATGGCACAAGGTAGAAATCAGATTAAGAGTCACAGCAAGGGCTCTGTTCAATCCAGAGCCTGTAGGGACAATGGCCTTCTAGAGGTACAGGACAAAGAAATCATCATTCCTAGCAGGATGAAGTGATATTTAGGAAAACTGGCTATAGGCCTCAAGCGAGGGAGGGAGGGCCTCTTGGTTGCTGTGCTTCGGGCTGTTGTTCTGCACACAGTGCAGTGTTTAAGGCATGGGATTGTGGGCCGCATGGATTTGGGTTCAGCCCACACTGGACCCCTCACTAACTACCTAGTGCCAAAGCAGCTTTGAGAGCTACAGGACGAGCTCTGGACCATGCTTAGCATAGGCAAGTGTTCAGGATCCTGCGCTACTGACCCAGAGGTGGCAGGTGCAGGGTGTGGAGGCACACACATCGGCCACCCTAGGGATCCTTGAAACCGCCAAGTACCTACTCTGTAATAAGGCCCCTCCTCCTCCAACCAGCTGGGATGCAGAGCACATGCTGAGCTGCACGGCCCAAATATGACCGATACGCGAGGTGCCCTCTGTCTCTGCTGATAGCCTTTGCTTCTACTGCAGGCGCCCTCACTTCAGGCGCTACATTTCACTGACCCCCTGAAGGTACCCGTGTCCTGAGCTCCCTGGAGGCTTAGGTTTGTCCTCAGGCCCTGACAGGCACATCTTGAGCCATCTGTCCCGAAGGCAAGATGGGTGTAGCTGTGTTTATCTCCAGGATGAGCCCTGGGGAAGGGAGGCCGTCAGCGATGCTGAGAGCCTTGGCACAGCCCCCAGCAGCTAGGACACATCCCAGGTTCACATGTGTGCCCCCTGCAGGGGCAAGTGACACTGCACCACCGCTGCTCTGCTGGCCTCTGTTGCCAGTGACAGCTCTGAGTAGGCCTAGGCCAATCTGTGATTCACTCCTCCATTTGGACCTAGCTACTCTGGGCCTTTTCTTCTTTAAGATTTGTTTGGTACTGGGTCTTGCTACACAGCTTGGACTCATAGTGATCCTCCTGTCTCAGCTCCCCCCAGCGCTGGAATTACAGGTGTGTCCCACCACACTTGGTTTCAGTGGCCAACACAGTGAGAGGCTGGTATGGCATGCAGTACCAGGGATCGAACCCAGGTCCTCGTAATTGCCAGGCAGGCACTTAGACCGCTGAGCTATCCCCCTAGCTCCACCTTTTCTAAGTTAGACATAATACACTTGAGGTGTTTGGCATCTATCAAAGCCCAGGAATGGTCTTTTCTTGGATCAGATCCACCTCACCCCGTTTCATCTTCAGAGAGCAGCAACCATGTCTCACTGCACTGGCAGCTTTTCTGGATGGCCCATTTCCTGGCCTCCAGGTGCCCAAGAGGAAGATTCCCAAGCAAGGGACCGGTGGCCCATGAGGTGACCACCCAAGGATGTCCAGGTCCCAGGGCATCCAGGAAAGGGAGCAGTGGCCTTGGACTGTAGTGCGCTTGTTACAGCCGCGCCAGAGGCAAGGGCTAGGAGTCATCCTGGTGGGTCCACTTACATCTATGTCGCAAGGAGGCAGGTTGGACTTAGCAGAATGCCACACCTCCAAGCACAGATGGAAAAGGAACACAGCAGGTCACCCTCATCATTGTATTAGCTTCCTGGGGCTGCTGTGACAAACTGCCCCAACCTGGGCGTGTCACCGCCCAGGCCTGGGCTGGAGCCCAAGACCCAGGCATTGGGGCTGTGCTCCTCTGAGATGGACAAAGCTGTTGCTGTCTTAGAGCAGAAGGCTTTCTTGCTTTCCGAGTTTCCGGTATGGTCCTGAGCCTGTGGACACACCGCTCCAACCTCTGCCTTCACATGGGAAAGCCTTTCTATGTCATAGTCATGCCGGACTATAAGAGCTGCATCAGTCTGACCATACCCTAATGACCCCATTTCTTTATTTTCCTCTACAAGGTCTTACCATGCAGCTTAGACTTGCAGTGATCCTCCTGTTTTCTGCCTTCCTACTGCTGGGATTACAGGCATGTGCCACCACACCCGGACTCCATCACTGGCTCAGAGCATCCAGAGGCAGGGCCGGCACTGGTGCCGTATGTGGTGCCAGCGACTGACCCTGGTCCCTGCACTCGCCCAAGCAAGCCCTTAGTCCCCTGGGCTATCTTGCCAGCCCCAACAACTGAACTAGGATGCAGTCTCAAGTCCTAGGGGTGAAGACATCTCCTCGAGCAGTGCGGCTCTACCCACAGCAGTGGCCTGCTCCTAATGGTGCTGCTGCATGGCCTTGCTGACCTCTGACCCCAGCCCCCAGCCCCCTTGCCACCCAGCTCTGCCTTGGTTGGCCTGAGGAAGGTTTGCCTGGGTGTCTTCTATCCCAGCCCCTTCTGTTTGCTGTGACAGTTCCTTCTGCCTTGTCCTTGTCCCCGCTCCTCTGCTGTGGTTCCGTGGGGAGGAACAGACTCTGGAGACAAGCTTGGACGGAAATGCAGCTCTGCTGGGCGGCTCCTCTGGCTTCTCCAGAGGAGAAGCTTTATGTTGGTGAGCCTGGGACAACTGGCCTACCGAGCTGATCCATGTCCTGCTCCCCTGCAGCTGTACATGACAACTGGGTCACCGAGTGGGACGGGGAGTGGCGCCAGGTGCCAACTTAGCTACAGGTGCTATTCAGCCAAGGCCTCATGTATGCCTGAGGTGCTCGTGGCCCAGGCCCTGGTACCAGGTGGGTCACCCCCAACCCACAGGTGCTAGCGCTCCCTGCTCTCTCAGTCGCAGGGCCTCTGGGAAACACTCTGGAGAATGGCAGACCACAGTTCTCCCGTGTGTTCCTGTCTGCCTTGGGCACCATCGATGACCCTCGGAGGTGCACCTCCTTGGTGCTCTGAGAACTCTACTGACAGCTGAGCTGGGGACACAATCCCAGGAGTCTGAGCCACCAGCATGGCCTTAGCAGCCCTCCCGCAGCCATCCCTTTGGGCTTAGCAGAGAAGAAATTGCAAGCTCATGGGTTACCATACACAAAAGTGCTAACGACCCAGGAATGTGGCCCCTCCCTGATCAGGAACAGGCTGTGTTCACTGCCACATAATTCCTGGGCCTGGCCCTGGCCAGACTAAGGGCTGCTCCGGGTGCAGCTGCAGCCAACTGCAGGCTGGGCTGAGTGATGTGTGGTGCTCTAGCTGCAGTGCTTACATTTGGCAGAGCCAGTGACCTGGGGGTGGCCACTCGGATACACTTTCTGGCAGCTGCCTAATGAGGAAGAGGGAAAGGTTGGGTGCAAGCAGGAGGCTGCTGCAAGGCCAGAATGTCTAGAGACTCAGTTTGCAAAGCAGCCCTGGCCAGGCTGCCCCCCAAGAGGTGGGAAGCAGAGCTGGGACATTTCAGGATCAAGTAGGCTCTTACTTTTTTGAGGCAGGGCCTAGCCCAGGCTTGGCTTAAACTCACGACCCCCAGCTGCCTCAGCCTCCTGAGTGCTGGGAGTACGGGCATGCACCACCATTCCAAATTCAGATCATGATTTTGAACACGGCATGCCCCTTGGCCACTACTGAAGAAACACACACGTAAAAGTACATCCCAAGACCACGTGGGCCACTGGACACTACCACATCCACCCAGTGTAACTCGCCTTACCCTGCAGGGGATCTGAGGGCTACAAATTGCAGCCCATGCAGCCGCAGGCTGTGCATCCCACCCCCTCTTCCTCCCTAGAAAAGGATGAAATGCACAGGGCAGTTGCAGCACCTGCCTCCGGATGGTTGTATGGTCCCAGGGCTGCCCTGTGCTGTTGCTTGAACAAGGGCGAACATCTGCGCCCCTGGACGCAGCTGAGCTGGAAGTGCCGACAGCCATCACACAAGTGCAGCGGAAGCAGAAGAGTCCGGACTGTGCAGGGCCACAGGGGCTGGAAGGAGTCCCCGGATGATAGCTTCGGCTGCATGCCTGCCACAGGTCTCCAGGTACCTCTGGGGTACAGGAGCCCTGGAACATTCCTTCCTAGGATAGGGGGGGTCTCTTACCCACAGGGCAGCAAGCTTACCTGTTCAGATAGATTCCTGTGGAGAGGAGAGGTGGCCAAGTGTTCCAGGCCTGGGAGCAGAAGCAGCCTCTCTGACAGAGCTGCAGCCACCAGCCCTGAGCCTCTCACTCTTCCCAGAGCCAGCACAGAGGCCTCCTCCCTCCCCTGCTGCTCTCCAGCCTGCCCTGACACCTTCTTCTTCCATGGTACCACAGCTGTGCCTTGGGCCAGGCTGGGCCACCTTCAGTTCCTCGGTGGCCCACTCTGCTTGCAAGGCGTTGAGGTTGGGCTTGTTTGTGCAAAGACCACAGAGTGTCCAGTGTCTCCACCATAGAGCTCTTCTGGCGAGGTGATTAAGCTGTGGTACTTTCTTGCTGGAGGGGTTTCCTTCCTAGGGTAGAGGGTCTCTTATGGCTGTCGGCACTTCCAGCTCAGTTGAGTCCAGGGGCGCAGATGTTCACCCTTGTTCAAGCAACACCACAGGGCTGCCTTGGACCATACAACCATCCAGAGGCAGGTGCTGCAACTGCCCTGTGCATTTCATCCTTTTCTAGGGAGGAAGAGGGGGTGGGATGCACAGCCTGCGGCTGCATGGGCTGCAATTTCTAGCCCTCAGATCCCCTGCAGGGTAAGGCGAGTTACACTGGGTGGATGCAGTAGTATCCAGCGGCCCACGTGGTCTTGGGATGTACTTTTACGTGTTTCTTCAGTAGTGGCCAAAGGGCATGCCGTGTTCAAAATCATGATCTGAAACTCGGAATGGTGGTACATGCCCGTACTCCCAGCACTCAGGAGGCTGAGGCAGCTGGGGGTCGTGAGTTCAAGCCAAGCCTGGGCTAGGCCCTGCCTTAAAAAAGGTACAAACTGATCACCAGCTCCCCACACCACCACGACACAACACACGGAACGGGAGCAGATGCTGCTGTACATGTTGAGACTTTTCATAGGAAACAAAGGATTAGAAACCACGATACTAATACATAGCTGAGGTAAACCTCGAAATGTAAGCCAGACACAGAGGCACAGCTTGTACAGCTCCACTCACGAGGAACAGGCACACCCAGAGAGGACACAGAGGCCCATGGCAGTGCAGGGCTGGGGATAGGTCAAGGGGAAGGGGCTTGGTTTGGGGAAGGTGCAAATGTTCTGAAACTGATTGTGGTCGTGGCCATGTAGCTTTATGAGAACCCTGTACATGGGTGAACTGTATGCTATGCATATGGTATCTACTACCAGTTTCCAAAAACCCCACAAAGAAGCAGAAATAGCCCACCCCTGCTGTCTCTGCTATAGCACAGTAAGGTATTTTAGGCTCTTTTCTGTTTTCAGGGTTTTTGAGACAGGGTCTCAGTATGTAGTAAGACTGGGCTGGCCTTGAGCTGGCAGCCATCCTCCCGCCTCGGCCTTCCAAGCGCTTGGACCACAGGTGTGCTCCACCACACCATTTGAGGCACCTTAATTCAACACTATAGCTAAAGCGAGTGGGCTCGGCTGCTGAGGTTCCCAGGGTGACTGCACAGCTTGCCTTAAAGTGGCCCATGACCCCCAAGGGGGACCAGAAGGGCTCTCGCAATGGAAAGGCTTGGCATGGGCCTCCCTGCAGGCAGGAAACCACCAAAGCCAGCAACACAATATGAAAGCAAACCAATGGAGACCCCAGAAAGTCTGAGTCTGAGTCACCTCTGCTGAGCAGCTCACCCTGCTGAAAACCCCAGTTGGAAGAGCACGTGCCAGTGCTTGCAGGGTGCAGGGAAGCCAGGTGAGCACCTGGACCCAATGTGCTGCGGGCTGGCGACCACCCAGGCAGGGCGAGGGTGCCCCTGCCAACACACAGGGCATCCTCCTTGGACTTCCGAGGTCAGACAGGGATTTCTTTCTCCAAAGGAAAGATCCAGAGATCCAATCACCCGGGTTACCTCAGCTCTCCCCTGGCTTTTGTCTCTTAATTGTTCTTCACATCCATACACAGAGAGAACAACAATGAAAACCACTACTCGAGCTGCCCGGCTGCCCAGCGCAACGTCACACAGCCCGTCTCCCAAGAGGCTCTATCCCTGGCTGGGTGCCTCCTGTGGTGACTCGGGGCGCTGCCCAGCCCCTGGGCTGAGGCCCTGGAAGAACTGTGCGCAGCAGGTGCTTGACAAGTGAGCACGACCATGGCTGCTTCCTGAGCCCCAAAGGGCCGGGCGCCCGGCCAGCTGCACCCTACCCTCCGCGCCTGCCCCCAGGGATCCTGTTTCTCAAGTCCAACTCCCACCCTGGCTCTTTCCCAGTGGACAATAACAGCAACGGCATGCATGGACTACAGTTCAGAACTACACGTTACTAGGAGTGAAAGGCCATTTTCTCGGGGTGCCACTCTCGCGCTGCAGATGACAGGCATGGGCAATGTCCACCCTCGATGCACAGCCTCTCTGTGGGACGAATGGCCTTTGCACACCACTCTGAGAACAAATACCAAGGAAAACACATCTCGTGGCACCCTGGATGGCTGGTACCACCTGGCTCAGGCTGCCTCTGGGTAATTTACCCAAGAAAAATGAAAACAGGTGCCTGTAAAAAGACTCAGACAAATCAGAGCAGTGTTCCTAACAGCCCTGCATGGAAATGCTGCATGTCTGTCTACAGCAGAGCAGAGATTGTGTGGC
Source organism: Ctenomys sociabilis (assembly GCA_004027165.1). Taxonomy (NCBI): domain Eukaryota; kingdom Metazoa; phylum Chordata; class Mammalia; order Rodentia; family Ctenomyidae; genus Ctenomys; species Ctenomys sociabilis. Next base: position 19,143 of record PVKA01010280.1, read on the forward strand.
TCCTATACCACTCAGCAATAAAGACAAAACACCAATACGCGCCCTGAGGTGAATCTCAGATATTAAGGGGTATTGGGAGACCCCCTCCAGCACTACACACCCTAAGCCTTCATAGGCATGAAGCTCCAGAATGAGTAAAACTACGTATGGGGCTTGAAGACAGAAGTGAGCTGCCACAGCATGAAGGGGCTGGGGGCCCAGGGGGATGGGGACAGCCTGTGTGACTGCAGGGGCCCTTCAAGAACCCAGGACAGTGCACTCCAAGGTGTGTGTGTGTGACTGTGCAGCAGTTACATTATGTCTGATAGGTGGAATGGTTAGCACAGCTCTCTGCGTGCTGTTTGGCCTGCAGAGCTGTAGCTCTGTGCAGACAGAACACCACCCCAGACCCTGGCAGCAGCTTGGGGACTGCGCTGGGGCTTGAGAAGGCTGGGAGTGGACAGCAGGCCCAGAGGCCAAGCAGTCCCCAGGCTCTATTCTCACCGCAGGCAAAGGTGTCTGCGGGAAGCCCTGGGTCGAGCAAGCCGGAGCTGGCCTCACAGCACACGGAACCTGCCCTAGATGACAGAGCTCCACACACCAGCCTAGGAGCCAAGTACACGTGGGCTCCTGTGATGCAGCTCCAGGCAGCCCCAAGCTCCTGTTGCTACTTGATGACTCTGGGAGCCAGGCACCTACTGCCTGCCCAGCTCCTGAGCCGGGAGCTCTACTCCAGGACATGTGTGCGCATGCAGAGGGAGGGGCCGTCTTACACTAAGTCAGTCTCTTGGCATATTAGGGTCTCCCTCAGAGAAGAACACACGCTGAGCCTCCAACAGTCCTGTCACTGTTCCACGACAGTTCTTTCCCCATGACCACAGTGACATCTGTTGACATCTAACTTCCTCATTCACTCAGACTCATGAGAAGAGCCCCACAGGACACATAGTGGGACTGCAACCAAACTTGCTGAATGTGCAAATTCTACATTCATGAACACACAAAACTGAAGCACACACACACCCATACTTGTTCCTCTGAGGTCAGAACACATGCCCAAGAATAGCCGTGATCTATCCCCACCTCTGTCTCTCAGGAACTGGCTGAGGCTCTCTGTGGTACATGCAGGCTGTCAGAGGCTTCGATGGTAGCACCCAGAAGTTAGTCTAGCCTCGGATCAACTGGCGCCCACAGGCAGAACAGGAGGCAATGGACCCACAGAGCTGACCAGGAAGATGCAGCTCCTGCGAGCTCTTACACCAACACCTGGGCCTTTCCAGGAAGCAGCACCAGGAAATGAAAAATGACCCATAAAACAAGGAGGGCAGGGCAGGTAGGCTGGCGTGGCAAGCCAGCTAGCACATAGCCACAGAGTGTGAGTGTGCGTGTGAGCACACATGAGCGTGTGCCCGCACATGCTCTCGTCCAGAACCTTAAAGCTCTCGCCGTGACATCACAAAGAAAAGAGCACCAACCGGATCTGGCATGTACCTGACGCCAGGCTCATAAAAGGAGAGGCCAGTGCTGTCCCTAGATGTGACCTGTCCCCGGAGCTCCCTCCAAGCCCGCTGTCAGCCAAAGCAGTGCACCTTCCAGGTCTCTTGGTCGCCTACACAGCTGTGAGCCCACTGGCCCAGAGAACCTCGCTCACATCCTGCCCCGGGCCAGGCAGTTGGACACGACCAGCAAGGGCTGTGGTCTCGGCCCCACTTCTTGCCTGTCCACAGGGACAGCCTCCTTCAGTCTGCGAGCCAGTTTCCTGCCCAAGTTAATTCACAACATGAACTTTAACAAAGCAAAGCAGTGAACTGCAGAAAGAAGCCTTACTCCTGCACTAGGGCAAACCTCCTGGGTATGCCTTCCTGACCAGCAAGGTGATGGGTCTGCTCGCTTATGGAGCGCTTAGTAGGTGTTAGCCTTGGAACAGGTCATGGAGTGGAAAGAGGAGCTCCCTGTGGCTATGGCTTAGTTTTTTCTGCACCCAGAGCTGAGGGGTTCTTGCAGGCAGGAGTGAGGGGCAGAGGTCACTTATGTACTTGGCATCTTTGGGAGCTCATTCTGACTCAACACGGTGAAGCACGGTGACCTCTGAACTATGCCAAACTGTAAGATGATATATACAGACAGCCACTAGCAGGAGTGAGCACTGCCCGGGCTTTCTCTGAAGGCAGTTATGCTCACTGTGTGAATCTGGTCCATATCTTTCAAGTGGGTGGAGCTGGCTTGCAATCTGGGTTTTCCCAGTCAGAGCCACAGTGGAGGCTTCCTGGCTGAGTACTGAGACCACGGCCAGTGTGGGAGGGAGGCAAGCCGGGGGGGACACCCGGCAACGCCAGGACACAGAGGTGACGGAAAGGTGGCTTTCTGGGCTGATGCCACGGGGTTTCCCTTCGTGCCTGATCCTCCCCTTCCTGCTGCTGTGGCCAGTGCTATGTGTGTCAGGGAATTGGGATGGGTCTGTCTGCCGAAAGACAGAACATGGGAGCATGGCAGGGCCCCTGCTCCAGTGTCAGGAGAAGCAGCAGCTCTTAGCAGTGAAATCTGCATCTATACCACCCTGCAGGCACCCAGTCACGTTGGGGGTGGTCATCCCAAAGCAGAGATGAAAGTTTACACAAAGGAAAAGCCAGGGAGAGCCCATGAAATAAAAACAGCACGGGAAGCATTCACACTGAGTACCCGTAGTGTCTGTCCTACATCACGTTCCTCAGAGATAATTCTGCCTTAGAAGGTCCTGGCCTGAGATGGGAGTTTTCACACCCTAAGCGTGGTGCCCCCACTCCACCCAGTTCCAGAATCCCATACCCCTGGGGTGCAGAGCAGAGCCAGCCCAAACCTTGGGGCGGCTGCTGGGAACGTGAAGCACCCACCCATCTACTGCCACTCACCATGTACGAAGGGAAGGTCAGGACTCGCTTGTGCTTGCCACATGGCCACTGGGGGTCGTCTAGGAGATTGGGGTCATAGTCCATGAACTCTCCCAGGTCGCTTCCTGATGGTCACATGAAAATGATAGTTAGAGGCCAGGGTCCGCTAAGGCAGAGGCAGCTGGGAGAAGGGAAGCATAGCTGCTGCAGTCACGAGGGCTTCAGGGCTTTGAACCTGGGACGTGTCTGGGGTTCTGACCCACACAAAGCAAATTCTCTGTTCATTTTGACACTTTCCCATAGGTGGCTGGGACACTGACACAGAGACAAGGATAACACAAGAAGCTCACCTTCCCTAGGAATTCTCTGACAGCAGAAATAATGCTGCCTCCTAAGGGGGGTTTGCCTTTGTGTCAATTCTTACAAGGGCCTGGGTGGGCAAAACCAGAGCCCGCAAATGTTCTTTGGTGGTCACGCAGCTTGCCCACCATGATAACCATGAAGGAAATTTTCACCTCCTCCTATACCTCAGGGCCCAATTGTTCGCAGGGAGGGAAGCCAAAGCCGAGCAGTGTGACCACGTGACGTAACTGTGTGAATGGTGAGGAGCTGGGAAGCCAGACGCCTTTGCCTGGCACAGACAGCCTTGGCAAAACCTTGCCACCTTGGCAGCTGAAGCGTCTAATAGAAAATCACCCATGACCCAGTTAGAACCTACGCAGCCCAAGACCACGCCTTCCTTAACGGAGACCCGAGCTGCGCCATGAAGCCAGGCGCCTCGGTGGGTGACGTCACCTGTGTCTAGGCTGCCCTGGGTGCTGCTGGCCCGACCGATGGAGAGGCTGCGGTGGCTCGGGTTGTGGAGCTGGGAGAAGGAGGAAGTGGAGTCTATGGTGTTCCTCCGGGCTCCAAAGGCGTTTGTGGGTAGCAGAAACTGGGTATACGAAACAGTCTAAAAAGGTAGAAAAAAGAAACCCGAACAGACCAGTGATTACCTCTAGACAATGTTGACTTGCATTTGACCAAGGTATGTGGCCACCTCAAGTTCAAGTCTACTTTTTAAAATGTGCAATTAAATCCAGTGTGACTAATAATGTCTGTAAGTATAATATCATGTATGCACCTTCTATGATACCAAAACATTATGAAAACAGTTTGCAATGTATTAATTTATCAAATCCATCTTATCAAGGTATCTTAAAACTGTCTCATTGATATTTGTACTTCAATAAAACAAAAATAAATAAATAAATAAATAAAAAATCCAGTGTGACAAGAGACACAGAAAACACTCTGGCCTTTGCTTATGCCAACCACCCACCGCCAACATCCTGGTGGAGAGCTTCAGCCGTTCCCAAGCACAGGTACGGTGCACAAGGCAGAGCCTCAGAAGAGGCAGCGGTACTGGGTCATTCGCGAGACACACACTGCACTGTGACTTATGAACCACCGAACGCAGACTTCTAGAGCACTAAGGACCCACGCGTCTCGGACAAGGGCTGTCCACTCCTCACAATACCAACTCCCTCCATCCTGGTTCCCAGGTGAGCCTGACCCAGGCTGTGGGAGAAAGGTAGAGCCAGTGCCCGTCTTTCACCTGCCTGGGGCCACCTGGAGCACTGGGTGCTGCCCTCAGGCCAGAGGCAGGGAGGGTGAGCGGCACTCATTGCCCCACAGCCTATGCTGGGACGCTTTCTGCAGAGATGGGCTTCACAGGCGGACGGTGCCTGCCCACACCCAGCCCACGGGGGCAAGTTCATCTCCTCATTTTTACTCCTCAGATGCAACTCAGCAGCTCACTGCCTGGTGGATGGGAGGAATGTGGCATTTTGCTGCTTGGTTACTGTGGAAGCCTGAGGGACTACCGGCTCCCTGGGACTGCAAGAAGCCAAGCACTGTTCTAGCAGCCTCAGTGTGCCTTACGGACACCCCCAGTAACTGAATGTTCGCAGCAATGCTGCATCTGGCATGTGTGTGGGCACATGCATGGATGTACATGTGTGCAAAGCTCTTCCAAGGGCTGCCCACTCACTGGTAAACGGTACTGCAGAGCCGGGCGTGTGCCTGGGAGACCCCACCAGGCCGCACATACCCGGCGTGTGTCCCCAGGTCACCTTGCTGCCTCTGCTTCCTGACAACAATGGTGGTGGCCCCATGACCTTGGGGACAAACCCCGGGAGTCTTACCTTCCCATCGGCACCCAGCTCCACACCTTCCAGGCCAATGATCTCTTTCAGGCTCATGGCGCCTGTTGATTGTCGCCCTCCATCCAACTTCAAGTCCCTGAGGACAAGCCAGAGGAAAATGCTTTGGTGTGCACCCAGAGGGCGGTGCCTGGGCCACCAGTCACACACAGGTCCTGCGAGGCAGGGTCTTCTTCCTCTGCCCCAAAGGGGTTGGCAGGACACTCAGGGCCAACTCAGCTGTTTCATTCACTCTGACATCAACAAGGTCCAGCAAGATAGCCAAAGAGGGATGGGGCTCAGGAGTGATGGTTTACTGATGTCCCTCCTTCCTCGGCGAGGCTGTGTCCTAAAAGGTGACCAGTTACTGAAGAGCCAGGGACCCCTCCCAGATGCTGGAGCCTGTGTGGTTCCGGGGCTTTTTAGAGCTGGGCAGACCATCTCTCTTGCTCTCTCTCTTTTACCAAACAGGAGAAACAAAAGCCCTGCACAACTCCTACTTCTGGTGAGGAAAATCTGTAAGAGCATGATTTCCAGCAACAACAAGATACATTCCTACAGCACTGCATGGTTCCCAAAGACTTCACACGTCTTTTTGGTGCTTTAAGATGACCCTTTAAGATAAGTATTACTACTACTGACCCATTTTACAGAGGAGGAGGCTGAGGCCCAGATTCATGGCCTGCCAAGAACACCAGGATCGTGGGTACCAGGGACTGATTTTGCATCTGATACACCGTGATTGTGTACAGCTGTAAGCGCATATGGTGCTAGAGTATGATCCTACTGGTTTACAGAAGTTTCCCAACCTTAACAGCTCACTAGGATCACCTGGGGAGCTCTGCAGTTCACCTGCTGTCTGGCTTGCAACCCTAAAGGCTCTTATGTTAGTCAGTATGGGTGGGACTCGGGCATGAGGAAGGTTAGGTCCTACCCAGTGATTCTCAGATGCAGCCCTCAGCTTCTGCACCTCATGGCACATCGTGTTTGCAAGTGGACACCACTCCCAGTAACAGCGTTCTCATAGTGGGACCGGGATGGTCACACTTGGCGCATGAATAAAACAAACCCAAGCACAATGGAAAGACACGAAGGCAAGACTCTCCAAGCCAAAGACATGCAGCAACGAGGAGGAGGAAGTGGGGAGGGGGGAGAAGACAGGAAAGAAGGCCACCGCCCAGGGCAGAGGGTGAAGATGTCATCTGTGATTCTGCTTTGTCTTTGCCCTTGGCTACAAACACTACAATACATGAATCGACCCCCGACCCTCCTACGATGTGGTCCGATTTGGGCAGTTTTGAAGACCAGCACAGACCTGCTGCACCCAGTAGTCAGTGCCCACCTTCCACGGCAGTCTCCTTGGCAGCCCAGGGCACTGCCACGTTCTGAGGGTATGGAAGTCCTGCAGAGCCAGGGCGACGGGCCAGCCCATCACAGATCTGCCAGCAAGCCTGCTGCAGGGGGCTGCAAGGAACTGGGGGGCAGGGGCTGCTCACTTTCCAGGCAAGAAGGCTGAGGGAGTTTAGGAGTATTAAAGCGAGCCCATATCCAGGGCGCTCCCACACACCGTGCTGGCACAGGCAGCAAGTACCCCCCACCTCTGTGCCCTGTCTACCCAACACCTGACACAGGAAGGCACTCAAGGGGTCACTGAGGGGGTCTGGCTGCCTCGCTGGTCCTGGCTCAGAGATGGCGTGACATCAGCGTTTTCCCGTCCTGCCCCTTTCCTCTGCCTGCCACCTGCTCATAGCTCTACTGCACCAGAGGCAGCCTCACCCGCTGTCTGCACCCTGCTGACCACGCCCCTGGAAGCCTACAAAACCAGCCCAGCCACGTCTCTTCCCCCTCCGGCTTCTAGGCACCTCAGGCGGCATAAACTGAAGCTGCAGCATAAGCTATACTGTGTGTACCTATATAAATCCAAGAGGTCTCTCCCTGAGCTAAAGCCTGAAGCCTAAAGAACAGGGACTTGTAGGCCCAGCCAGTTGTGCGAGTGCTGCGGGATGCTGGAGGCCACAGGAAAGAGAGGAGTTAGGCAAGGCTGGGCCACACCTACCCACAGCAGCCCTCTCTGGGGGACCAGTGACCTGTGGGAGCCTACGCGGCCCACTGGCCTTGTATTGCATCACACTCCTAAACCTCTTGGGCAAAACCCTATAAGAAAAGGCACAGAAAGGCCACCTCTGAATGGCACTGCAGGCACAAGCGGCTGGGAAGAGAGCACTGCCCGGCCCAGCACCTGTCCCTGTACTGGGGACTCTTGCCTGCTCCCCCAAAGGTGGTCCCTGGCTGTATGTGGCAACTGAGTCCTTGAGGTGTGACCAGCTGCCCAGGGAATTAATCATATGCAATTTTACTTCAATGCAGACAGCCACAGTGGCTAGTGATGGCCATGTTGGTCCAAGTCACCATGGTAACCTCCCTGGCAAGACAATGCAGTCACAATATAATACGTGTATGACCTGGATCTGGTGCCCCACTTTTCTTCCTGGCGGGTGGCCTGGCCATTTCCTGGTGGCTCTAAACATTTCCAGGCCCTGCTAATCTTCAGTGCCGCTGGGACCCTGCTAGATGTCCCAGAGGCAGGATCCTGTAGGTATGGCAGGCACAGGGTTCCCAGTACCACCTGTGTGGCACAGTGCAGAGAACAGATCTTTCAACCAGAATTGTCCCGGGCATGGTGGGGGGTTGGTAGTACCAGGGCACACTAGGGAGCTGTGATATGGGACACCACAGGAGCCCAGGATGTGGGGACTTGACGCCCATGAGCCCTGAGCAAGAAGAGCAGAGTTCATGTAAAGTAGGTGAAAACAAGGACTGTGTTCTTCCTTGCACATGGAAGCAGGTACGTTTGTGTCCACACCTTGGACACCTGAAAAACGCCACTGCCATGGTAACAAAAGGCACTGCCATGGTAACAAACACCACTGCCTCTCTGGGACACTGGCTGCTTGGGATGGCAGAAGACACAGGTTTCCGTACATTTCCCCCCTCAGATTCAGGGGGGAGTTGCCGCTGGTTTCAGGGTGCCCCCTGGGTGGCTATGAATGACGAGTCCGCGCGTATATTTGGTTTGCACGCTTCTAGTCAGCTCACACAAAACAGGACAGGACTCACGTAAGCCGCTTCTCTTGCATGTCAGTTTCTTTCCACAGCTGAGTTTACGAACAGCAGGACAGCCAGGATCTGTGAAATACATCTTTTCTAAAGAGGCTGAGGAGTTCCTGGGCTGATTTTTCTTAGCTAAGTGCCCTGATAAATGTCACTACAACCTGATAGTAATTAAATCATGTGAAACTGCCACTCGGGGGCCTTATCTGACCTCTGTGGTAAAAGCAGCTCCACATCGGACTCCCTAATATCACAGGTAATTGCTCAGGTCTTGTCTGAGTGCCAAGCATTCCAAAGATACGTAGTTTCTGGAGTCCCACAGTCTCAGAAGCTAGGAGAGTCAGAGACCTGCAGAAAGGAACTCTGAGTGGCACTGATTCACCCAGAAAAAAAACCTACAAACGCCACTGAGAAAGAATCAAGCAGCAGTCCCAGCGGAACGAAGATAAAATCTTGATGTTTTCTTTCTAAGATCATTGTTCTGAATTCTCATAAAATGGTTATGGAAATAAAAATATCTGCTGGCTCACACGCCAGAGTTAACCGTCCGATACCAGGAGACAGAGCTGGAGAATGTGGGGCCCGGCAGAAAGCCATTAAAAATGAATCGAAGTCAGACTTTTCAACTGTTTTGAACAGCCTAGAGAATTACTTTTTCCCAGACACACGGAGAGTTCAAATATTAATTTATTTATAGTCCAGCTCCTTTTAAAAAATGGAAGCAGCACATGCCGATAGGATGTGCGGATACTGTCCGAAATGAGCTCAGGTCCCATCTCCCATAGTGCTGGAGGCCGCTATGGCCTAGACTTTCCTCCCTACATGAACTCATTCCTCATTCTGTGCAATTTTTTTTTTTTTCATTTGTTTGTCTTCCTGAGTTAGGGTCTCACTAGGTCATTCAGGCTGGCCTTCAACTCATTCTTAACCCAGACGGGCCTCAAACTCATGGGGATCCTCCTGTCTCAGCCTCCCAGGTTCTGGGATCACAGGTGTGTGCCATAATAACTTCTGCAGAAGCCGTAACCCACAGGCCCATTCTGGAATCCCGGGGATCTCAGTCTTGGCTCCTATAGCATAAAGCACACACATGTGATTCACTGGGGAGTCATCTAATCCCAGCGGAAGGACAATCCCAACACCTTGGGGTTCGTGGCCTAGGTCAGATTAGCTATCAGCCCGTTCTTGATTTCATCTTTTGTAGAAGGCAGAAGAATGTTCCATGCCTCTTCCTGTGGCTTGCTGGCAAGGGCCCAGCTGCCTGCTCACTGAGCCCCGAGGCACAGAATTGATCTTAATAGGAAAGCAGGAGTCCCCGTTGGATGGCAGGACATTCACCTTTGTTCCTTAGGGACTGCAATTACTGAGCCAATACGAGTCTTTGAAAATTATCTAATACTTCACACCTAGGAAGTAGACAGAAAAAGGTTGCAATCCAGGTCACTATGTCCCAAAGCTTTCTGCTTCTGAGACACCATTTCTTTAATGGGCCCAAAGCGCAAGGCCTTAGAGCACCAGCCAGGATCTCCACAGGGCACTTGCTTTGTAAAGGCTAACAACAGCTCACACACTTTGATGTATAAATAATTAGGAGCTAATTAAATATTAACAGAATTTCTAGACCCTTCAAAAAAAGGGAGAGATTTGCTGCACAGATAACAAAGTTTGAAAACTGGATTAGGAAAGGAATACCATTTGTGGATGAACTTTAATTAAGAGATTACACCCACCAGAACCCCAGGACACTGTATTTATCTTAGCTGAACACTTCTTGCCTGCTCTGGCTGGGTCTGGAAGGCCCCTAGTTTAAAGCTCTGTTCTCCAGCTTGTGGCCTGCTGGAGGAGTCCTTGGCAGGGGCCTCCCCAAGTCCCAAGTCCTGGGTCAAGGAGTGCATCTGCACGGAGGAGCCTGGGGCTCCAGGCCCCGCCTCTTCCTGTTGAGTCCCAGCCCTGAGGCCGAATGTGCTCTGCTCCACACTCCTGCCAGGAGGTACTGGCTCATCCCAGGCCCAAAAGCACAGCTCAGTCAGCGCACGAGGCCCACTGCTGGCAGGAGAAAAGCAAAATCCCAAGCAGGACTGGAGCCCAGAAGTCCTGCCTCCTCACACTCAGCACTTTGTGGACAAGCCGTTGCTGCAAAGGCAACGGGCAGGCACTGAAGGGGCCGTAAAGTAGCTTACGCCCAAGTCTGCGTCGAAAGGCCGTTCCTGTGAACAGCTGTACCACGGCGTGGCTCACCTATGAGGTCACTCCAGATTTGGCCTCTGGGTGAGAATACACTTGGTGTGAGGAAAGAAACACAGAATATGTAATTTTCCACAAGGAAAAGTGAACTTTCTGGGGAAAGTGGGTGGGAGGAACGGGAGGGGGGGCAGGGGGGGTGGGAGCCGGGCATGGAGCCAGCAGGGAGCATCAAGGCTCAGAGGCTCTCAGAATAGAAGAAGCTGGTATCTGTGTCACAAAACGATCAGCACTCAGGAAATGGGCCCAAGTAATGACCTCATCCAAATGCCCTGCATGCCAAAAGCGAAGGACACAAACACCACGTGGAAGCTGTCGGCTGAAAAACGCAGCTCCAGGGACCCGCTGTCCTCCACCCGGAGGCCGCTCCTCGCACAGTCTCTGTGGCACCTGTGGGCGTGATCAGTGCATCCCCCTCCCCCAGGGACGCCCATCTGCCCTGTGCACACATCATAGAGCCCTGTCCCCGAGTTACCTAGTTCGGTTATTTCCCATGACTGCAAGTTTGCTGGGATCTTTTTCTACTTCCTTCTGGTCAGAAAGGACACTTGGGTACTGGTGCCAACTCCCTTAGGCACAGGGACAACCCTGGGGCAAGCCCTCAACACAGTGCCCTCAGTCTCTCACCAGTGGGTTGTGCTCTAGAAGCTTCTGAGCTGGCAGCCTGGATGCTGGAACGTAGTTTTCATCCGAGGCTGTGTCACGAATGGACAGCAACCCACACAACGCCCTGTTTGCCTGTCAGGCAGCTGAACCGGCCCCAGAAAGTAAGCAAGAGCTCTGACCTTAGGAGCAGTCAGAGTACAGAAATAGCAGGAAGCCAGGTCTTTCTCACTTTTTTAGTTTGTTTTGGTTGCAGCAGTTTTCTCTAAGACTGCCAAGACATGGGAAGCAACCAAGAGTATCTTCCAGTAGGTAGACGAGGACAAAAGCTGCTAGCTCCTGATAAGCGAATATTATCCAATATTAAAAACTTCCCTCATCTATGAGAAGATAAACCCTGTCAGTAGTCACAGTGCATGTCTATAATCCTAGCACTTGGGAGCCTGAGAAATGAGGGTCACAAGTTCAAGGCCAGCCTAGATCAAACAGCGAGACCCTATCTTTAAAAAATAAACAAGAAAAATGGCAAAATGATCTTAAATGCATTATTCGTAGGTCATATGTTGTGTGATTCAAAATATATACTGTTCTAGAAGGGGTAATGACAGAGAGGCAACAAAAAGACCTATGGTTCTTGGGGAACTGGGGGAGAGGAACAGACAGAGCACCAGGCAGCTTCAGAGAGCAGCTATGCTATACAGCGCACTGTGTCGGACACATCAGACAGAACTCACAGGAAGGCGAGGCCCAAGGCACACGCCCGGACACCAGCTGCTGGAAGACTGAGGCAGGAGGACCACAGGATCCGCGTGAGCCCACGCAACTCGGTGCAACACGACCTCCAGATAAGAACAGACAACAAGGGCAGATACGGTGGGCCACGCCTTGAATCAGCACTTAGGAAGCTGAGGCAGCAGCAGTGCTACGAGTTCCATGCCAGCGGAAAGTATGCAGCAAAACACTGTCTCAAAAACAAATAGGACTGCTGATGTAGCTCAGGGTCACAGAGCTCCTGGGTGCAGTCCCCAGTCCCAGGAAACAACCAGCAAGAAAACTCATGGACAGTTCAGCACAAAGAATAAAAAGGATAGAAGACCTTCGTCAACAATGTATTAACGATCCATGAATTATAACAAATGCACAATTGCAAAGGGAAATGTTAATAACTGAAGATGGGGCAAGCTGGGCGGTGCACGCCTATGACCTATCGGGAGGCTGAGGCAGAAGGACTGCCATAAGTTTGAGGCCAGCCCCTGCTACATAGTGAGTTCAAGGTCAGCTTGCACTGCATAGCAAGACCTTGACTCAGAGAGACAGAGTATCTGGCAACTCTTACTTTTTGCCTTTCTGCAAATCTAACCCTGCTTCAAAAACTGTTACTTAAAATGAAAACTAAATTGTTTTCTATTAGCTGAGTAGCACATTTCACTCAAGGCATCAGGTAACCCCCAAGATGTTAGGGCACAGCAATTATTAAGATGCACAGAAATTTATTTATGTACTTCCTATCATTTGTCCTGGCAGATGGGGGTGCATGTATATTAATGCCCTGTTTTTCTGGCCAACCATGGAACAGCAGAGTTTTGGGGGACATATTTGGTCTCCAAAATGTGCTGCCTTTCTCTCCCATTGAAGCTCATTTTATCATCTTTGTACCCCTTCTGCACACTTGAAGCACGTGATCATCTTGTCTGGGGTTGCGTACAGGTGTCACCCTCCCGGCGGTGCCTGGGACCCACGTGTGGCCTGCACGGACCTGCAGAGGTCTGCAGCACACTGGCCTCCCCAGAGGCAGGGATGAAAGTGACTTCAGTTTGGGCTGAGTGACTCTCACAGCAATCCTTGCCTGTGACGCCAACAGACTCTCGAGCTGACGTCATTTAGTCTCCTCCTCTTCTACCATTTCGAACTTTTCTGAAGCTTCTCTCCATCCCCTCTCTGCATTTCCTAGGCCTTGGCTGCAATCTGACTTCCTGCGCCATTTCAGAGTACCGTACTTTTGTTTGGGGCATGTGTGTGTCCACAGCCTCCGCAAGCCCCCATTTTCCGGCCATCAGTACTTGCATTAAACTGTTGGCACCAGTCCCACAAAGCATCCCCGGTCTGCCTAGCAGAGGCAAGCCCACTGCTGCGGGCCAGACTGAGCTGTGCATTCCTGCCCTGCTCCTCAGGCTTCATGCCTGGGTCTAAGGTCTGCACATGACGAGACCGTTGGTTGTTCCTCTATAACCAAGACCACTCATGTGGTCGCGTTTCCCACGCCTACTTCCTCCTCAGAGCCATTCTTCTCACTGATAGTGTAGTGAGCCTGACATTTTCAAGGAGAAAACAAAGACTGATGCTAACATACATGAAGCTTTGGCCTTTAAGCCTTGGGCTTTAAGTTTCCCGGGCTGAGATGGGTCCCCAACAACAATTTATTATTTATATGTATTTTTAATGTATTTGGTACAGAGTCTCACTACACAGCTCAGACTCGCAGCGATCCTGTTTTTAGCCTCCCAGCACTGGGATTGTAGGCGTGCGCCACCATGCCCAGACTTGGCGGCTGGCTCAGCATGCCTGGGGGTGGGGCCAGTGAGGCATAGGCCAGGGATGGAACCCTGGTCCCTGAACTTGCCAGGGCAGGCTCTTAAGTCTGCTGAGCTATCTTGCCGGCCCAGCAACAACTTAAAGGTTAGGTTTGCTTTGCTTTTCCTTCCTCTCAGGCTTTTCTTCCTCCGATTCCAAGATCTTTTTTCCTAAGCTATTCTACTTTTTTTCATCTTTTCTTCCCTGTCTACACCTAAACCCATAAATTGCTCAGCAGCTCTCGGGTTTTGCATTCCAAGGGCCGTGGTAGAGGGGGGAGAGCACTGGGAGGCTGGGGTGGGGTCAGCGGGCACGAGGGCAGAGTGGCCGTGCCTGTCCGTGCTGGGCGAGCTGTTTACCAAGAGCAAAGGTGCCAAGAAAGCCGCCTGTGAGTCACTTTAGGCTCTGAGGGTCCCAAGCCAAGCCACAGGTCTGCACTGAACAGACGGTGATGACTAACACAGGGCAAAGGCAGGAAGACTCCGGCTGGCCTTGGCAGCTGCTGGTTGAGGACAGAGGTGCTGTTTCAGGCTGGGACTCTTCCAGAAAAATGGTTCAACTTACAAGCTTTCTCCAAGAGGAGTGTTTACAGCAGAGGAAAGGTTGGCTGCTAGTTATAGTGGAAAAGACAGGCCACATCTGTTCCCGTTCCACATAACACACCCACCAGCACGTCGGGCAAGGTGGGCCCTGTCTAGGAAGGACAAAGGATCTTCACCTTCACATTCCACACACATACTGCTCGTGGGACACACTTGGTAACGCTTGCAGTGGCTTTGTGTAGGTGAGGCGCGGGAATTTTCATCTTCCCTTCCTGTCTGCATACTGTCCGAATCTGCTTTGCGAATCTGAAGAGGGACCCCTCACGTTCATGGGGCCACAGTGCTGGTTTTCTTTGGAAGCAGACTGAAGCAGAAGTGGAAAGAGCAGCAAAACTGCCCCATATTGTAGGTGCCCATGACAGCCCAGCAAGTGCTCAGCGTGGTCCTCCCAAAGTCTTGGGCTTTGAGTTCTATACCTGGGTACAGCCAGGATTGGCGAGGCTGGCTACCTGGGCCTGAAGGAGGCACTGCTGAGCGCTCTGCTCCGTCCCATGGGCTTCAGGTGCCACCCACAAGGCTGGGAGAGCACCAAACGTCCTGGAGGAGTGGGACTTCCTGGTCCCGTTCCCAATTCTCCAAAGCAGATCTGTTAGCTGCTTGGGGTTTTGTGTACACCATGATGGGAGGACTTCTGCAGCTTAAAATAAACCCTAAAAACCTCAGGCCAGGTGGCCTCAGAGTCCCTTATGAGCTCCGAAGGCCTCTTCTTTGAGCTGAGCACAGCTCCTGATCACTGGACTCTGTGGAACCAGAACCGGTGCCTTGACTGTCTTCTATTTCAGACATCCTTGAGCAAGCTCAGGGATGCCCAGGGAGAAGTGCCCTGACGTCCAGCAAGGACTACTGTGGTCACTGCAGGTGTGTTTTATGGACAAGCCGAGCCTTCAGGTGTGTGCCGAGATGCAGTGTTCCTGGTCATGATCAGAGATGCCCCAGGTATACGGCTGTCTGGCCCAAGTGCGCGGGCCACAGCCTGTGGCCAGTCTCTAACCCAGGAGTGCCCAAGAGTCCTGGCACCTGCACCTAGCTGGTCACGCTGGGCTCCACTGGGCGAAGGTGATGAGGACCCATCTGTGGCTGTGGGGAGGTAGCAGTGCGGACCAGGGCAGGATGAAGTGCGGACCAGGGCAGGATGAAGTGCACCACAGCACTGAGCCTACCCACCTCTTCCTACCACTCTAGATTCACCCACGTGTCCCCTCCTTTAGACAGAGGCAAAAGTCACGTGCTCTGCTCACCACAGAGCTGTGCAGTACTTTGCTGTCGGTCACTGGTCCCGGTGTGGAGAGGTTCAGACAACCTGACCTGACCAGTGAGCAGCCAGTGGGGCACGGGTGGCAGAAGCTGGCGTGGCCGCAGCAAAGCCCAGGGAACCTGGGGGCTTAATGTTCAGAGCACAAGTGCTTGTGAGCAACGTCAGAAGCAGCAAGCAGCCCAAGGACACCGAACAGCACCGGTGTGGGGCGTGAGGAGTCACCTGGCTAGGAGGCCCTCTGGGCCTAGCACGTGGATCTGGGGTGGCCCAAGGTCTCCTCTCGCACTTGGCAGCTTCTACCGTGGATGTGACTGCACCATCTGAGTGGGAGAAGCAGGGCCCTGTGGTCCAGGTCAGAGGCTGTGCTCACTCCTAGGCCCGGCAGTCCTAGTCCGTCACTTTCCTGACTGGCTCACAGGACGGAGTGCCAGGCTCCCGGGAGCACTTGCTCCTGCTACCAGCTGCTGTCCGGCCATGTCTCCCTGGGACAATGAGTCCCACAGACGCTTGCTTTCCCAGAGAATGAGCCCTCAGAGACACTCGATTCCCTTATTCAAGAGATGCAGGCAGGGTGTCTGCGAGTGACAGTCACACCAAGGCACAGCTCACACCCTTAAGTTGCAAAGGTGACTGAGCCATGACAGCCTCGGCAAAACGTACTGCAGGCAAGGACTCCTAGCAGACCTTGGACAGGGTACTAGGAGGGCAGAAGGGACTGGTGGGAAAGCCTCCCGGAGCAGAGGCCCAGCTTAGTCCCTACAAGGCTGGGACGGGGCGAGGGGACAGGCCAGCTTCTACTTGCCGCACAAGGCACCCTCTTTTGGCAAAGATGCACAGGCTTCTGGCTGGGGCTCAGGCAAGAGTCAGAGCTGGAGCAGAGCAGAGGGGAATCTCCAGGCTCCGTCTCTGGGTTAGGAAGCCTGGGACGAGGAGAGGGAGTGCAGGGGCCAAAGCCTGCAGTGAGCAAAAGAACAGACTACAGCAGAACCATAAGGCCACAGGAGACTTCAGTCCCACTTTCCATCATAGAATCAACTGGGGGAGGAGCTAGCCCCACATGAGGGACAGCCAGTGGGCTGGGGCTGGCAGTCCAGCTCCATCCAAGCCCTGGGCTTAGCAGCAGCTGGTACTACTTTATAGCTGGGCTCAGTGGGACCCTAGGTGGGGGCCTATAGACTGCCTGGAAACTCCTGTGGCCCTTCACGGAGTGTGACTTGGGGGATGGGGATGGCTCTCCGCCCCAAGGGCTCCCTGCTGGGACCAAGATGGGTCAGACTCCTGTGGCTGGAGTTCTTCGGTGGCCTCCCAAGGTTGGTGTGGAGACAGCCTGGCCCAAGACATGCAGACAGGCTAAGAATGACATTTCCTGGACCCCCAGCAGGGGCCCAGATTCTGCCGAATGGCGGTGCTCACATGGAGCCTGGAGTAGGATGTGAGTCAGGGGGTGGGGATCAGAACTTCTAGCAGCCTGGGGTGGGATGGCACAGGCAGTGGCCGCCATGGGAGAAGCACTGCGCTGGCCCCGCCAGGCTGTACCTGGGTCTTCGCTGGTCTCTTTCCTGAAGCTGCTGAAACACTCAGCCCCACCTTCACCTTCAGCAGATTCTGTTGCCTGCAACCCAGCACTTGCCACACACGCTCCACACCTGTGTCCCTCAGGGCCACAGGGACTCAGGCTGCAGGGGATTTGAATTCCTAGAGCAACAATCAGAATAAAGGGCAGCTACCAGAAGCATCTCATTATCTGAGATGATTCCTAAAGTATTACAAGTTCATAAGGGACTGTAAACTGAACAATGTCCTACGAGTGATTTTCAGTATTTCAAGAGCCAGCCATGCGCTTTTATCTGACACTGAACAGGACCCTTTCCTGGAACATTAGATACTCTAGCTTACAGCAACAACTTCTCAGGCACAGACTCAAGCCTGGGGGAAGGCCCTTTTGGGGTTCCCTAAGTCACTTCCTAGTAGTGGTGGGGAAGGGACCACCCCTGTGCAGCCGCCACTGAGTGAGCAGCAACGCCCTCTGCAGCCAGCCTGCCCGTCAGCACCACCCGGATGCCAGCCGCCTTCACACACCTTCCTGGCCTGGAGATGAAGAATACCCAGCAGGGCAATCACACAGATTACGCTTCTCTCCAGACGCCTCTGGAGTCCCCGGGCTCTGCCTTGGCGGGCCAATGCCGCTCAGTAAACCAGCAGTCTCCCAAGTCTTCCAACAGCCAGCGCCTGGCACTGTGGCTGCCAGGGTCCCCAGGGGGTGCTGCCCTTTGTGCTCCACCACCGAGTGGACGCGCACACAGTGGTCGGCAAGCCCAGCCCGAAGGGGTGCTGGCGCAGGGAGGGAAACACGTGGTGCTCGAGTGTGGAGCTCTCTGGGATGGCCCCTGTGGACGCGCACACAGTAGTCGGCAAGCCCAGCCCGAAGGGGTGCTGGCGCAGGGAGGGAAACACGTGGTGCTCAAGAGTGGAGCTCTCTGGGATGGCCTGTGGGCGGAGCTCCCCTCCACTGCACCCTCCTCCTGTGAAATGGTACCGGGAGCACCTACCTTACGAGGTCCCCCGGGAGCTGCACTGGGCGGCACACTGCGAGTGTCTTAAGCATCAAGGCTGAGAAGCAGAGTGTGAACCTGGGGGCAGCTGTCCAGCGACCAGGGCTGCCTGCTTCTCGGAGGCTCCAGAGGTCACTTTGGATACTTTGGAAATGATCCTAACATCAGCTTAGGAGAAACACAGTGGTTTGCAACTGGATCCCAAGCGTCTCACATGGCTCCAGAGCCCGGGTCCATTAAGCCCGTCCTGCGGCCCACATAGAAGGTTTTACTGAATAACACTGCAGAAAGGCACTAGGTCTGCAGGAGTTTTAAGATCTCAAAACTTTAAAAAGTTGACACAGATTAATGAATGACTCAGGCACGAGTTCCAGAAGTGTGACTGCCACAGTGGGGACGGCGAGGGACACAGCTCATGCGCTGACTTGCCACTCTCCACCAGCTGGGGATGGAGACCCCGGACAGCAAGTCCTGTGGGATCATTCAAGGGACCTGGGGTCTTCCTGTCTCTGGTTTCCCTCCTACACAGAGCAGGACCCCGCTCTACTGGTCAGAAACAGGACTCCAGCTACCGAAGGCTTTCAATGTGGCAGGCACAGCAGCTGTGCCCAGGAACTCATGAGGGGCTGGCCACCCCGACATGCTCCAAAGGCAGCACTGGGTATGGAAAAGCCGCTGTGCCCCTGAGTCTGGTGGAAAAGCTGCCTGCTCTGGGAAGCCCTCCTTGGTCCTCCCGTTCAAGCTCCCTGCTCCATCCACACTGCTCAAGGCGCCCTTCCCCGGGTGCTGTGCTGTTAGGTGTCTCTTTAAATACAGCTCACTTCTGCCTAAACCCTGTGAGGACAGAGCTATGCTCCTGCTTGCTGCAGCACCCTTCCTGCCTCGGATAGTGCCTGGTGCATGGTGGGTGCTCGACAGACCCCAAAGGCAAAGCCTTGGTGCTTTCAGCCTGCAGGGACAATGTCCCCTTAGCAGGTGAGCAGGGGAAGGGATTTCAGGCAGCCACAAGCTTTCTGGATGAGATTTGGCAGCAGTTAAAGTGTTCTCCAGTGCTTCCCAGGACTCCCAGCTATTTTAGATTGGAAACTCCTCTCTTGTCCCCTCTGTCCCCTCAACCAGTCTCCCAGCAGTTCCCCTCACTGGGGCAGAACCTGTAATCTAAATGCATACAAGACTGAAGGGATGCCCTCCGAGAGGCCTGCTCTGGTCCACAGACCTCAGCCCCACAATCTGTGTTCACTTCAGGTTCAAACCAAGAGCAAAGCTTTAGGGTCACGGTGGGAGGTGAGGCGGGGCAAGCGAAGAGCCGGGAAGTTGAGTCAGGGAGCTGCCACCAAGCAGGAGACGACAGAAAACCACCCGGGATGGTCAGGGAATCCGGTCCAGGCCTCCCAGGATGAAGGCAGAGGGACTTCTGTGTGTCCTGTTTTAATGACTTTCTCATTAAAGAAAGGAGGCGGGAACTGTACACCACCCCCGTCATGGGGGTTATGCCTGTCTGGAATAACCAGGCACGTGTGGCCTGCACCACACGCACAAGTGTAATAGGACAGGGACCCAGAGCCCCCCGAGCTCTGAGTGCGAGTGCTGCCGCTCTCCCCTCCCCCACCCTGTGCCTTGGCTGTAAGCAGAAAGGACACAGGGGTGACCTCTGACAGTCAGGCCTGGAATGCCCGTGAGTGTCCAAGTCGTAGAGTGCACTCCAGAGCCAAAGGAACTTTCCACAGTTGACACTTACTAGTTAACTTATATGCAAACTAAGGTAGCTTGAAATTTACATGTACTTATTTGTATCAATTAGAACTGTTACGAATATATTTTTATTTGAACATGGTTATTTTCCATTAGTAAAAAAAAAAAAAATCTTAATCATGGTAAATGAGACTATTCTTTAAAAACAGGATGTCTACTTATTATAAGTTAAGAATGTGTCTTAATCCAGCTGCGAGAAGACAGCATTTTGAACTGTACCTTATTTGCTTAGATAGAATGTACTCACAGGCACTCTCTTTTCAAAGACTCTTGTCTTCGTCAAAGATACGATAATGCGTTTCATGTTACAGGATCTCTCTCTCTCTGCACCCTGCTTTCCTCATTTAGAAAGCTGGCAAGGGGTTTTAATCTGTTCTGCAACATGTGAAAGTTGTGGAGGACGGACAACTGCTCGGTGACGTGCGACGCCCAGCTGGACTGAGGCAGCACGGCACTGGGTGTACAAGGGGCTGCTGGCTCTCCCGACGGGGACTCAGCTGTCACCCTCAGCAGAGGCACTCAGGACCCACTGTGGCTGGGGAGGCTTTGTACTTCGGGGCAGCTCTGGCTCTTACCTTCAGCATCGCCTCCTGGCTCCGCGTCAGATCCCTCTGCCTGCTGGCACAGACCCTTCATCCCGCTTGCTGACTTGCTAGCCTGCACCACTGACCTCTGGGCCTTCCCAGTGCAGACCCTTGAACAAGGCCTGTGTGAGACACTGCTGTAGGCTCCTGCCTCTGGCTGGACTTGTGGAGGCACTGCCATGGGCTCTAGGTCTTCAGCTGGACGCATACAGGACACTGTCATGGGATCCCGGCTCTCAGCTGGAGCCTTTGGTCTTTAGTGTGTGAACAGATCCCCTGTACTGCTCTGTACTTGATTGTTTGGGGTGACTACTATAAAATAATCCTACAATTATGTGTTTTGTATTGTTTCCTTTGCAAACCCTGATCAAAACAAAGGTTATGTTCACAATGCTACCATTCATTTTTCCAGGGCTCACAGGCAAATCTCCCCAAAGTCCTAGGGGATAGGCCTTCTCCAGTAAGTGGGGCTCCCCAGCAGCAGAAGCAGGGGACCCACACATAGTCACATGTATTTTCTTAGCCCAGCTGGTTACCAACTAGCATTTCCTTGAGATGTTAAAAAAATGTGAAGACCCACCTAAACATGATGG
>PVKA01010280.1:40135-65153 GCA_004027165.1 Ctenomys sociabilis
AAGAGGGAGGAGGAGAACAGAGGGGAGGAGAGGAGAAGGGAGGGGAGGAGAAGAGGGACCAGGCAAGGGAGAGAGAAGGTGGGGAGAGAACGACGGAGAGCCATATGGATCCCAAACATGCACAAGGATGGTTGGGGGGTGCTCTTCCTATAATCCTAATTCATACTCTAATTGACTTTGCAGAAAATCTCTTCATATTCAAAATAATCACCTGATGGGTAATTTGCCTATCCCATTCTATGGAAGAACACACAGAAGTTCCCAGAAGGTGAGAGATTTGGCCAACTGGAAAACCCAAGGCTCCTGCGAGTCCTTCCCCTCCAGCTGGACGTAGCCCTCTCCACACCATGCCTGGACCCGGTGTCCACTGCGTGCTGCGAGCCCATCTTCCAGAATGTCTCATCTCCTAGAGAAGGTTCCCCAAATACTGAACCTGTCTGGTCTGTCAGTCATGGAAAACTTCAGATATGCAGGAATTCAAACCCTCTTGGCCTGAAGCCATGCTCCTGAAGATCTAAAAAATGAGCAATGAGCACTGCACGCTACCCTGGAAGGCCCTAGACTATGGACATTAGATCGCCTCTCTAAACACGAACCCAATACGAACTCTTCAAAGATGGCTCATGGAAAAGCTGCATTGTCTTAAAGACACTACAGTGGCCACCTGCTAGAATACCTTGAGCATCTATTAAAAGTTGTAATGAATTGTAAGTGTACATATCTCCCATGGGAGGCTGTAAGTTCAGGAGGAGGAGAACCAGGCTCAGACTTCATGCCCTGTATCCCCAGTACCTGGTCACATGGTGAGGAATGAAAATCAATGAGTGAACAAGGGAATGGGATGCCGGTAAGGACAGAATATTTCAACCGGAAAGCTCATCAAGGAAACCTGCACAGCTTAACCAGCTTGCACAGACAGATCCATCGAGCCCTGGCTGAGAGAGCAGGCGCCGGGAGAGAGCTGCCCGCTGGTGACACTGACCCTGCCATCGAGGCACCCGCAGGCTGCTCATCCTCTTGAGACTCTAGGTACTGCTGAGACCACTGCTTGCAATCAGACGCTGAGCAGCCCTGCGGGCCACACCTGGGTCAGTGAGCTGACATAAGGCCCTTCCCCCAGGAGACAGGCCTGCTCTAGAGGAGCAGCCGGCTGGGGTAGGGCACCTGTCGTGGCCGGGTGATAACAGTTTTATCAGGAAGTCCTCTAGGCCAACCCAAAGGCCACCCCAATTGGTTCTTAGCATGTGGGCTCTTCATTTGTGGTTTCTTTTTGGTGCTTTTACACAGATCTAGAGGGTAAAATGAACGAGTACAAAGTGGGTGCTCAGCACGTAGCATGGCTGTCAGTGTGCAGTGAGGCACACACTAGCCAATGTACTGCAGCAGGGTCCACGAATAAAGATGCCGCCTTCTTGCTGTGGAGCTCATGGTTCAGTCCACAAATCTAACAGGTCCACAAGGCCAGCAGCGTGGTCAGGGCAGAGCTCATGGAGGTGGCGAGATGAACAAATGCCAAAGATAGCAGCCAGAGCACCTTCTCAGGGCAGCAGTCTGCAGCGGTCGCCACACTGACCAGAGGGCCCTTCCAGCTTTTCCTGAATGGAGGCCACAGCCAAGACCGTGACGCCCTGACATCCTGCACGGGGAGCTGTCGGCCAAGTCCTGGCGCCACCTCGGTGTCCAGAGCAGGGTGCAGTGACATGAGGTTGGGCAGCCAGGGTCTAGATGCAGTACAGGAAATGAACGAGCACCGGCCACAGGACAGCAACACTGAGGGGGCACTTTGCCAGGACAAGCCCTCAGTTACCTTTTTCAGAGTCAAGGGGGTGGTGGTTGACTGGAAGAGGGGAGCATTTCTCTGGCCTGTAGCTAAATGTGTGTGTGATCCTGGTGCCACTTGGCTTTGACACTGGCCCTGCCTGCAGTGGCAGCTCCAGCTTGGTGATCCGTTTCCAAACCCAAGTCCCAGGTGCAAGGTCCATTTTCTGACCTTCCTTTTCCCCACAGTCATCATGACCTTGCAGGGACTGGTGGGCCCTGGATGGTTCTGGCTTTACAGCATTAGAAAGGATAGCAGAACACACATATAGCAAGAACAGGCAGTGCAGTGGGGATACACTGTACACACACACACACACACACGCATGCACGCACACACACCAGCATCAAGGCTTTTCCGGCTGAAAAGAAAGCAGAGTATTTTTTCTTTCAAATTCACAAATGCTGAATTTGCAGCATCAAAGCCCGGCAAGTTCATGAACATGGAAAAGAAAGCCACAGTGCACACTGGCGGCTGAACTTTTCACCCAGAGCTCCACAAAGCATGCATGCATATACATACCCGGCCTGGGTACTGTCGCGATACGGCAGCACGGAAAATATACTACAGAAGGATCTTCTGCCACTGATAAGGACTATTCTAAAAAGTAAAAAACAGACAAACAAACAACAAACACACTAAATGCAGAGACCGGAAAAAAAAAAAAAAAAAGAATTTCTACAGCAATTAAGCATTCACAGAATTTACAGCGTTATTTGCATACTCCCCCCACTTCCTCGCCAGATGGTGTTCTGCCCTCCTTGCAAATCACAGCCTCGGCACTGCAGAAGTCTGCTGCCTCTCCTCGCCCAAATAGGAGCACGTACAGCCCCAGCGGTGCACGCACCCGCACCCTGCCTCCCGGGAGCCGCGCCGGCTGCAGGCTGCACGTGCAAGACCAGCAGGCAATGCTGCACACACTCAGACCACTGTTTTCCGCTCTGCAGGAAGAGCGCAACGCAATAGCGCCGGCCCGTAGCAGGAAACTCTCAAATACCATGATGATCATTAGGGTTTTTTTTTTTTTAATGCTGGCAACATGTAAGGTTCTCAGAATAGATGGAAAGGAACAATTACATAATCAGTCCTTGCTTCCATTCCTGCTGTAAGAAACTGCTGGAAACAGTTCTACATGATGCTCTTATGCAATCAAAATCCACTTTTAAAAAACACAAAAATCCTCCAATGTCCTGGCTTCTGAGGAAAAAAAAAAAAAAAAACAGGGTAATGAGTGTAAGAGATTTTTGAAACATTCGTTTTTAAGCAGAGGTCAGTGAGTATCGTACATGGAGCTGATTTAAGTAATTTCCTTTAATAATCATAATAACTGCAAGGGAAATACTACTACTGAATGCATCAGGATTTGGGATTTCACCCTTGTTTAGAAACTGCTGTGACGCTGCCTCCAGGCCTGAGATCAAATCCAGTCCATGTCACTACAGTCTCTGCTCCTAGGGCTGCCTTCCCCAGGGTTCGTGGTACAAAGCACCCCCAGGCCATTTCAGCCACCTGCCAATGCGCTCTCAGTTACCCACCTTTTCACAGAGTCCTACTGCTTTAGACTTGCGGTGTCCCTAGTGCCTGGGATGCCTGCCTTGCAACACTTGGTAAACTCCTATTGATTCTCAAAACCTCGCCCAAGAAGTCATGGCCCCAGGGAGCCTTTCCTGCCCCTTGGCTGAGTTCCCTCTCTTCAGCACGGCTTATCCCACTCCTTACTTCAGGAGTGACCCGGTTGGTGAGATGTCACTGAAATGCAGCCAGGCTACAGAGCAGCTCCTGAGGATTCGTGGCTCATAGGCCAGAAGCAGTGTCTTTGTCTGACCTCGGGGAGCTCACTGACGCTCATTGAGCCTGTTTTCCCATCTAAAGCATGGGGTAAAATTAGTAGCCACCTTTTTGGAATGTTAAGGTCCACACTGGGAGAACCCTCGAACAGCACCTGGCAAACAGTGTGCTCACTCAGGAGTAGAGCTATCCTGGACCAGCACTTTGGGCAAGTCCTTGGGTTCAGATCTCTGTGCTAAATGCCCAGCTGTGAGGTTGCAAAGGTCCTTGTGGCAGTTGAAGGTCCACGGCCCGTCTCATGTGCTGCCGAGGGGAGAGCTCCCATCAGATGCCATGGGCCACACACCTGGTCACCCTGGCAAGGACAGAGCACCGTGTCTGTCCGAGGGGCTGAGAAGGGCTGTGGGGCCGGAGGTCAGCACCACAGGATCACACTGCCACACCCGCCAGGCTCCTCGGGCTCTCAGCACGACCTACTGAAGGCAGCACAGCAGTGGCTGGTGCTCAGAGGTACAGCTTGCAAGGGACACTACAGCGAGAGTGGCACACGAGGGATGTCACCAGGGCTCTGGACCCCCAGGACTGTTCTTTTCTAACTCACTAGAAAGACCTGCCCCTGGGGCCTTAGCTGGGTGCCCACTGGCTTTCTGGAATCAGCAGCCTGCTCCTCTAAGCTGCTGCAGGGTGCTGTCCAGCCTGGCCTGCGGGTCACCTGAGGAGCATGGGACCACAGCAGCACTGACGACAGTCACTGGAGCTGTGCAGGCTCCCATTCACCCCCTTCTGCTCAGCCTGGGCCCCTTTCCAAAGGGAGGACAGAGGTGCCCCGACCCTTTCCAGCCAGGAGCAAAGCCTGGAGCCCCTCACTGTCTGTCCTTCAGCATCAGTGTCCCGCCACGCCACACGGAGCAAGGGGCACCTTGACAAGTCCACCAGCCTGGCAGGACTGTGCTGTCCTCGTTACCTGGTGCTAATGAGCCCTTCCTTCCCCGCATCCATTCAGCTGGACAGTTTTTGCAGAAGACTATCATCAAGGCAAGCGCACCCCAAGTCTCCATGCCAGTGCTCGGCCCACAGAGTGCGTGAGGAAAGGGCTGTGCCACATGGTACACTCTCACTCTGGGTGGGCCTCACCCTCAGTCGGAGGAGGAGCTGCCAACACACAGCTTGTCCTAAAAATCATGTTACTACACTGCACGACCACTGAATGTGAACAGTTGCCCAACAGTTCCAGCAGGCCTGGGTCTCTGGCTGTCCAAGCTCAAGTGATAGGAGGGGGAGGAGGGAGAAGAGTCTTTCTCTCCAGTCCTCTCAGGGATTCCTGCTCCACGAGCTGGAGGCAGAATCTGAATCTGAGATCCGCACAGTGAGCTCCTCTGCGACATACGGCCAAGGGAGGGCCGAGGGCACGCTGTCCGAGCTTTCTGAAACACCTCTGCAGGCTCAGCCAGGTCAGGGAGGGCTCCCTAAATGGGAACCTGGACTCCCCAGCTTCTTGCACTTATAGCTTGGAGCAATGCAACTACGATTCTAACAGCAGGTTTCAGGGACCCAGAACTGTGACAAAGCCTTTGCCTGGAGGTGGCTGTCAGGGAGACGTGGATGTGGTGGCCTCCTTCACAAGTCTCTGTTGCAGTACTGGTGCTGGTGGTCGGAAAGATGTAACCAGTCAAACTCCACCTCCACTGGCCTCACACAGGGACCGCTTCCACGCCACTGGCTCCAACCACCACAGCTGCCTTTGCTTCTGTCTGAATCTCACAGAAGTCCACAAAGTTTTTCCCATCTGTGACAAACAACACTTTGCTTGGAGTCAAGGTCACCAGAAAGCATTACATAAAAGACTTCAGAAGAGGAATTAACTCCAGGGAGATGAGGCTGTAAGGAGGGAAAGGTCAGATTTCCACACAAACATCCATGGGGGCACGGTGGTGGTGGTGAGGGGAATGCTGGGTAAAGCTCCCCAGGGCAGCTCCCCACAGGGCCATGCCACCTAGTCCACCCAGAAGCTGGGATGTCACTTGCCACTACTTTCCTCTCACTGCAGCCTTCTTGTCCTGCTCTTGGGACAGTGTGTTTGGTTAGTCCTCTTGCAACTTACATGGCAGTTTCCCTGGGGTCCTGGAGTGTCCAGAGCAGACAGCCAAGAGGCCCCCGAGATCCCTTGCAGCCCGTGGATCCCCGCAGCCCAATGCCACTGAATCTGCTTTCACACACATCCCGGCCCAGAGCCTGCAGCATTTAACCAGAGACATCTCGCACCATCCAGGATTCTCCAGTGTTCCGTTTGCTGCCAAAATCTGTTCTTGTTCCATTTCTAGACTCTGAGGAGCCTGTTGGCTGTGGGATTTGATCTTCTGCAGGTGGGAGATTCCATGGTAACAGAAATATTCTCTTAAGGATATTAAAAAACAAACAACCAGCTTGAAGAAGCAGAGGAAAGAAAACCACATCTGCAGCAATGGGGGATGAACACAGTGCTCCCCGAACGCAGCCTGGCTACTGGAAGCACACATTTCCCAAACTCATTCCCCACGTATCCAGGAACAAGGGGAAAACCGGATTTGCAAATGCTGGTATTCCAACCCAAAAGGCATGCCGGAGCGGCAGCCCCCAGGGCCTCTAAATGATCTCCAAACAGAATCTCTCTGCAGATACAAGTTAGGATGAAGTCAAATGCCTCAACACACACACACACAGGGGGAAGGCTGTAAGAGGGCAGCAAAATGGCCTAGAATGAAGCTGCTACAAGCCAAGGACACCAAGGACTCTGGCAAGCACCAAAGCTGGAGGCGCCTGGGGCTGGTGCTCCCTTTAAAAGCATTTGCCCTGCACATTTAGTCTCCAAGGAACGAGGAGCCCTTCCTGTTGCTTTAACCCCTGGCTGCATCACTCTGCAGGGCAGTCCTGGAAAACAAACACAGCTGGCATGCAGTCGCTTTCTGGCACAGTCACTGTGCCCAGAGAAGGTAAAGTCACGAAGATGAACAGTGCTGCGCTACCAGCATGAAATCTGGCAGCCTGTGCCCTTTCAGCTCTCCTTTGACCCACTGCCCTGCACTGACCCCACCTCCCCTCCAAAGGCTTCATTAAAAGCTTCCGGAAGGGGACTGCACTCCGTTCTCACTCTTGTGAAGGACTGGCAGTTGCACAATGAGAGTTGAGTGAAGCCAACCACACGAAGTGCTCTTGTGCACCCTGCTGACACTCTCATTAGCCACTGCAGTGCATATGTCCTGCTGCTGGATGTGCCTTGTCTATGCACAAGAACGAGGCACAGACTCAGGGGCTTCCAAGAATATTCTGTCCCCCCCCATCCTGCAGGGGATGGAGGCTATAGGGTAGGTGCTGGGTGGAGGAGCAGGCCCCATGGAGAAAGGGCACTGCAGGGACTGGCCTAGGACTAGGGCTTGCTACTGGGTTGGGTCCTGTTGAAGAAAGGAAGAGAAGGTGGAGGTAGAGGAGGAGGAAGAAGAGGAGAAAGAGGAGGAGGTGGTGATAGAGGAAGAGGAGGAGGTGGAGGTGGTGAGAAAGGAGATGGAGATGGAGATGGAGTTGGTGATGGAGGAGGTACTGGATTGGGGTCCTGGAGAAGAAAGGAAGAGAAGGTGGAGGTAGAGGAGGAGGAAGAAGAGGAGAAAGAGGAGGAGGTGGAGGAGGTGGTGATAGAGGAAGAGGAGGAGGTGGAGGTGGTGAGAAAGGAGATGGAGATGGAGTTGGTGATGGAGGTGGTACTGGATTGGGGTCCTGGAGAAGAAAGGAAGAGAAGGTGGAAGGGGTGATGCTGGAGGAAGAGGAGGAAGAAGAGGAGGAGGTGGAGGAGTTAAGAACAGGGGATGACACGGACCATCAGAGATGCGTGAAGCTGCCGGGACATCAGGAGTGAGGGCACTCAGGAGCATAGGCCTAGCGCACTGTAAACAAAATGAGGCCTCAGACAGCCTGTGTCCACCTGCTCATGGAGTCTGGATGGAGGCAGCGCTCATGACTGCTACCCCCACGGAGCTGCTGCTCCCCTCCTCCCTCCAAGGCCAGCATGGCACAGGCGCTGGGGGAGCGAAGTGGATACAGACTCATGCTCCTCCCCAAGCACGCTCAGTGGTGGGTGGGGACACCTCTCCCCAGGGGTGTGGTTCTCTTTCAGGGGACAGATGGCACCATGGAGCACATTGGCAACATTGCACAGGAGCGAGAGTGCAGGGCCCTCTGAGGACCTGAGGGAAAGGGCAGCTGTTCAATGACCGCAGAATCCGGCCCACCAGGTCCCACATCCCAGCAGCACTGACCACCACCCACCTACACACTCCACTGCCTCTGTGCCCAGCTGCACATCTGCAAGGGCAGTGATGTGTCCCAAACCTCTTTACGCCAGTGACGTCTCCTTAAGACTGCTCATTAAAGATGGCATGAACGATTGAAATGTGAAAACTAATGTTATTTCGGGGGGAGGGGGATCACTGGATGCTTTGAAAAATACTTTAACACGGCAAGTTGTTAAAAAAAAAAAAGACTGCAGTTGAAATTTAGATGAGACGATTCTAAAAGAGGGTAAAAGGTAGTAAAAACCTCAAAAGACAGAAATCTAGTCTGGACTTCCCAGCAATAGGTGGAAGTGACAACAGGGTGATGGAGCCATGGACTCCCCAGGGATAGTAAGGGAGGGGAAAGAGGAGGGGCTGTGAGGCACTAGGGTAATAGGGGGACACAATCCAGCCCATTGAAGGGGAAGAGGCTGAGCGTGGTGCCACAGGGCCACTCCTCCCTGCTCTTCTAGGACAGCCCTGGAGGTGGGTCCTCAGAGTGGCCTTGCCCTTGGGCCCTCCACTAGCAGCAGTGTCTAGAAGCCCCAGTCTTCTCCAGGCACAGATGGCCACTGGTGGGCCAAGGTCTATGCCCTGGGCCACTCACCCAGGGGAAGATTACAATGGACCTTTGAGACAGCAAGGGATGGCCACAAGGCCATCTTAGTTCCTGTTCTTTTATCCTCTTCCTTCACAAAGTAGACAAAAGGTGCTAAATCTTTTCTTTGGATTTTTTTTAAGTTTTCCTACCAAGTTCACAGTTTAGAGAGAAAACATGCTGGACTCAGCCCCTTATCCACTCCCAAATCTAATTCTTTTAACTTGCTGTGATGTCCTCCCCAGGGACAAGTAGCTTTGCCTATTCATGGCTGAGAGTGGCTCCTGACCTGGTCCCTGGAGCAGCCAGAGGTGGCCCTGGAGGGGCGTGGCAGCTGTCACCATATGCAGGCCAGACACACAGAGCCTGGGGCTGAAACCCCTCCCCCCCCACTTTCTCAAAGACAGACACTCCTGAGCCTGGAGAAGTGCAAGCACCCAAGAGTGCAAGGCCCTCCTTTCCTAGCAGGACAGTAAGAGTCGCAGACATGAATGTCCCAAGGCCACTGGCAGTCGACATCGTCCTGCTCAGAGTCCCTGCCTGCCACTCTGATGCCTTTGTTGTATGCATCAGCAAGGAGCTCTCGGGGGCCCTAGCTAGCTTTGCCCTGTGTCCCGTTTCCTGTTCCTCCTCCGCCATACTCGGCAGGACTCAGGAAAGTCCAGAGTTAAGGGTGACTGGCGGCTCCCCTGGACATCCACCCTGTGCCAGACATGCAGGGGTCCATCCCAGGAGCTGTGCTGTGTCACAGCTGCTGGCCCTCTGCTTCAACGAAGGGCTTACAGATACGTGTGAACAGTTTTCTAAGGACCTTGAATTGTGACTTCATGTTAAAATGA
This sequence comes from Ctenomys sociabilis, assembly GCA_004027165.1. Taxonomy (NCBI): domain Eukaryota; kingdom Metazoa; phylum Chordata; class Mammalia; order Rodentia; family Ctenomyidae; genus Ctenomys; species Ctenomys sociabilis. Next base: position 49,481 of record PVKA01010280.1, read on the forward strand.
ATTCACTTTAAAAAAAATAATATAAACCCAGCTTTACTTTTATGTAACAAAGAGGAGGCTACTGAAGATGGCCTGAACGCACCTCCTGGACTTCTGGTTGGCCAGAGTCAATGCAGTCATCCACTGCTGCCCAGGGAGCACCACTGCTCTGCTTGGGCCCGGCAGGCTCCCCATCCCAAGCAAGCACACCTCCCCCACCTCCCCAGGGCTCAGCTCTTTTTCCTTACAGCACACCAGCTTCCCTAAAAGCCTGCCTTGCTCTGGCCTCAGGGTCTCTATCCCCGCTGGCCATGTATCCTGCATGCTCTTCCCAGTGGGTGCTGGCTCTCTTGCTCTCCACCCCCAAGAACTCCCCTGGGATCCCCCAACTCATCTGCCAAGACTCCTGGCCCCAGCTACTTCAGTCTTTCTCCGCAGCACCTAGATCCCACCACTCCCAATATGTTTAGCTGGCTCCCCTGGGTCTCAGCTCCTTGTAGCAGGGCCTCCATTTCATCCCTGGGTGCAGCCCACAGTCACAAGGAGGTGGCCGTGTCCAGCTGCACGCCCTATAGTTATTCAAGTGCTTGTTCGGAAGGAAGCAGCGGCGTTCCCGACCAGGTACCCCATTATGAAGTGTGCTCCCTCAGCCGAAAGGCATAGTGGGAGTTGAAAATCCCTATGCTACCAGCCAGCATGCTTTGGTAGGGTCTGAGCAAACTCCCTGTTGAGTTCTGATTTTTAAAAACCGTTAGTTAAAGGTCATGGACTAAGAATGGCTTAAGCAAACCTAAGAATGGTCTGAGCGAAACACCAGAAGCCCAAAAAGAACTATTACAAAGGAAAGAAAATCAGAATCCTACAATAGCATCTGCTGTCAGGAACCCAAGGCCACATACCCACTCCAGCATAGATCCAGTGTCCCCAGACAGGACACTCACACTGACCACAACACAAGAGATGGGCTGACCCTGGGCGGGTACAAAGGCCGCAGATTTCTTTCATTAGGACAGACTGCCTTGGCCAGCAATGATCCCATGCCACACTCCTAGCCCAGCGGAACGCACAGTCCCATCTCCGTGCCCAGACGTTTTCCTTGCTAATGTCTGAGAAGTCTCTTCTGTGTGGTAACAGTCCAACCACGTTGCTGTATTTCTGCCTCGCTTCATCTTGGCAAAGTGGGCCAGCCCTCCTGGTCTTGGACTCTGTCACACGTGCTCCTGCGCTCCGCGCTGGGGTCATCCAGGTGCTCACAAGACAGCTAAGGGCTCCTCACCAATCCCGGGCACAGAAGGCAGAGGACAAACTGCTGACCTCTGGGATGCCACACACGCACTACTAGTTTCTCCCTTGGGTTGACACAGTGAAAGTTCAGCTACCAAACTTCCGCTGCCGCAATTTCTTTGGGTTTAGGGTCCCCCCAGTTCTCTCCATGACTCTACGCACTGGGATATGTGTGGTAATGAGAACAGCCTGTGTACCAAATCCAAGATGCAGAACGCTGTCGGCAGCCCCTAATCTACTAACCTAGTTATTCCATCAACACGGAAATGAAGTTAATTTAACATGACTCTGCCTTAGTGAACTCCTGGTGGCTGCTAGCAACCTCCACGCTCATTTCTAAAAAGCACACAAACCATCTGTTCCCAATCTCTGCCAGCAATCAGCCTGCAGCCTGCTGGCCAGGGTGATGATTAGAATTCACCCTCCACTACCATCCCAGGTTCATTTTAATTTATCTTAAGGCAACAGGGGCCGATGCAGACTTAGGGCTTCTTTTATTCCCCATGGCACCCATGGCGTTTTAAAGTTCATTTGTATTTCCAAATTCTTTCCATTCCTCAGATCCAGCCCTGAAGACAGAAGCCATGGAAAAGGCCTCTGCTCTGTTTATTCAGCACTCTGGAGCCCTGCTGGGTGCCAGGCGCCGTGCTGCTCAGAGCCTGCAGTTGCAGCTCTGCTGGAAGAGCTCTGATACAGCCAGCGGCTAACATCTGCTGGCCCTGACCATCAGGCACCAGGAAGTCAATGTCCTTTCTCTGTCTCTTCCAGACATGTTCCGAAGAGCTCCACTAGCATCATGGGGTATTTTATTTCATTTTAACAAAATGAAAACGTTGGACAGGGTAAGTGTACAATGCAGTGTTATTTAAGTACGTGCACAATGTATGTGAGTATAATAAATATCCATTTCCAAAACTTTTCCCTTTATCCCAGACAGAAACTGCAGAAGTCACTGAGCCAGTAGTTCCCCCTCCTCTTCACCCCCAGCACCCTCTAGGCCAGGTACCTCCTGTGTCTACCGACAGGCCCACCCTGTTGGGCATAGCTCAGGCCCACAGAATGGCCCTTTCGTAGCTGGCCCATGTCACTGCCTCGGCATCATATCCTCAAGGTCCCTGTAGCACATACCAGCTTCACTGCCTTTCCTGATCCGGCAGTACTGCCTCGGATGCACCCTCTGTGCTGTCCAGTCCATCAGTCCCTGGGCCCTCATGAAGGCCTCTGCACTAGTGCGGCAGTGTCTGTCTCAATGCTTCGTCTATTGGGGAGGTACCGCGGGTCACCAGGTCCCTTTCTGCTCAGCTCCTCAAGGGTCTACCAAGTTGCCCCTCCCCCACCACAGAGCATCTCCATCAGCAATGCGCAAGGGCCTCAGGCTTTTTTTCTCACACTATTTTCTTCACTCTGGACCAGAGTCTCCCTCAGGTCATTCTTCCAAGTTTGCTTAAGCTATTTTCTTACTCTGAACAATGTTTCAATTTTTTAAAGAAAAAAAAAAAATAAAAACGTGAAATCATTTCAAAACAGGTTCCTAGGAGAGTTATAATCACTAATACACTACTGTTGTCTTCATAGTAGTTATTCAGAATCCTAATGATTTTTAGAATTACACAATTCAGCAGACTTTTCTCACACTCCACCGTGACAGGCTGTGCTACGGACAAGGGACTTTCACTCCCACTGGTCCCTTTCAGGCAATAAGCTTTAAGCCAGGCATGAAGATGCACATCTGTAACCCTGCACTCTGGAAGGCTAAGGCATGAGGAATAGAAGTTTAAGCCCAGCCTGTGTAACTTATTAAGAACCTCAAAAATAAAAAAGCTGAGAATGTAGCTCAGGGCAGAGGTCTGGGTTCAATCCCCAGTATAACAAGAGGGGGACGAGGGGAGGACTGGACTGGAACGTCGCCACCCTCTTTCCCGCTGTGTGCTCTGTTACCTGGGATAATGAGTGCTTATTAACAGGACAGTTGTGATAAAAATTACCATATGATACAGAATTTTTAATTTCTAAGTCTGGAGGTCAGAGCAAGGCTGGTTTCCACCAGAAGCTCTGGGAGCACAGGCATCCCCAGCTGAGAGGCTGCCTACAGGCCTGCGAGGCCAGCCAGGGCCGGAGCAGTCTCACTGCCCAACTCTGGGAATGAACTTTTTTTTTTTAATGTGTTTGGTACAGAGTCTCACTATACATTTTGGACTCATACTGATCCTGTTTTCAGCCTCCCCAGCTCTGGGATTACAGGCATGCCCCACCCCACCTGGTCTTGGAGGCCAGCTTAGCACGCCTGGGGGCAGAATCGGTGTGGCATGTGGTGCTGGGGATTGAACCCTGGTCCCTGCACTTGCCTAAGCAGGTACACTGTCCACTGACATATCTCGCTGGCCCTTAGATAATCCACTTTTAAGGACTCTGGTCACATAGGGCTCCTAATCTCCCATTTGGAGCCTCCTAGGAACATGGTCATAATGACTTACTCCTCAGATTGTTCCAGAGATTACCTGGGTTTCTAAGTTCTTTCCATTCCTTAAGATCTAGGCTTGAAGACAGAAGCCTGTGTACAAGGCATCTACCTACGTATTGAGCAAACACCCACTGAGTTCATAGTAACAAGACAAAGCCCGTGCAGTTCTTCAGGCCGAGCATGCAGTGAGCCAATGGAACTTGTGACCACCTGGCCATCTTCACAATCTCTTTTGGCACTAAGGTTCCAGCCAGAACTTCCTGAGGTCAGTGTCCTTAAAGCTCAAGATGTGTCGCTTTTGTTTCCCGCCATTTGTTTTCGGTGACTCCCCAGGCCAGAGCACCCTCCCCCACTCCACGGTTTCCTCTAGCTGCTCAGGGTGGGACCCAGGCAGGGCCAGCTGAGAGCTCAGTGTGAGCTGGGGTGAGAAGAGTGGAGCTGAGGCCCATCCCGGCCTGGGCAGTGACCTGTGTCGTGGGCTGTCCTCCTTGGACTCCACCTGGCCCGCTGGCCCGGCCCACATCTGTAGCGGATGCTCTCAGCTTGGTTCCTCCACACACAAAGCCTCTCAGATCCATGGCAGCCTCCCAAGCTGGTCAGAATCAGGTGAGCTTGCCTGGCAATGATAATGACCACACAACCAAGTGCTTCTGTCACAGGTGTCCATTTCCACCTCAGAGGCCAGCCTGGCTTCCTCTATGGTCACAGGGGAAGCAATTCTTCAGGGTGGACGTGGAGCCACCTGAGGCCCGAAGGTCTCTTCCTCAGCAGCTACTTTGATATTACTGATTGTGAGGTCAACTCAGGAGTTTTTATTTTGCTTTTTAAATGCCACAAGAATTGTCTTTCATCACACCAGGCTTTCAATTTGAGGCAGTCCTTTCGTCCTGCTTATCTCATGAGCTCTCTCTGGTCTCACAAGGATGAGGAACCCAAATCCTCCTCGGTGTGATGCTTTCTTTCCCAAGAAAGTAGTTCTGGGGATGAGGTAGCCTCAGCCATGGCTTGTCCTGTAGACCAAGTTAGTTGGAGGTGCAGGCGGAGACCCCAGCTGTCGGTCAAGTCCCTCCCACCCCAGAGCCCACCCTCATGGCCCAGCCACCCCAGCCTGCTGGGAGCCTCTCAGTGCAACCTGTGAACAAATTTGTTGTTTTGTTGGTTTGTTTTCTTTGGTTTTTCTTTTTTGGTGGAACCAGGGAATGAACTCAGGCCCTTGCCCTTGCCAGGGAAGCGCTTATTCCACTGAGCAACCTTTGACTGCAGGACAAACCTTCTGCTTTCCTTCCCAAAAGGCTGGTCACTTCCTCTCATTCATCAGCTGCTGGCTGCAGCTTCCTCCTGTCACCTCCAAACCCCTTTTTCTTCCTGGCTTCCTCCTGGGCTCTTTCACATGAGGACAATCCAGCCTTGCTAGTGAGCCTGAGGAATGCAAGTCCCTTTCCTGTTCTGTTTGCACAGGGAAACTGGCTCTCACCTGATCAGGGATGGCCGCCTGTAGCCTGTGGCCTTTCCCTCTCCTCCCTGCCCACAGACATGCCGACCGGCAGAGTCCCCAACTCCCCTCCAGATTCTCAACAAAACTGCCCACCACGGCATTCTCTCCCGAGCGTCCACACTGTCCCCGGATCTAGGATGTGCAGGGAGGCACCCCATTACTAAGAGCTTTCACAAACCTGATCCCTTCAACCTGACCACCCCAGGGGGTCCTCTGACTCTGCACCTTGGAGAGGCAGCAACAGGGCTAATGTGGTGCATTTCCTTGGCTTCACAGTATTTAGGAATTCAAACCTTTCCAAGTTTATGTTATGGTTAACTTGATTAGGGGGAAAAACAAATGTAAATAAGTAGTAATTATATTAAAAATGGCATAAAAGCCTCAAAAAGAAAAGGGGTGGGCTGGCCAAATAGTTCAGTGGATTAAAGCACCTGCAAGCAGGCAGAGGGGCCTGGCTTGTGGGACCTGCCCATGGGGCAGGCTGAGATGGCAACTGAAACTGAGCATGGTGGCTCGCGCCTGTAATCCCAGCTCTTGGGAGGCTGTAAACAGGTACTATAAGCCTGATCCAGTAGTGAGGCCTTGAACACCCTGTAGCCACTTCCCTAAAATAAAAGAAAAAGATGTGTGTGGGGGAATGAATAAAACAGGTGTTTGGCACAGGGTTTCACTACCCAGCTCAGACTTGTGGTGATCCTCCTGTTCTCAGCCTCCCCAGCTCCAGGATTACAGGCCTGGTCTCGGCGGCCGGCTCAGCACATCTGGGGGCAGGGCCAGCGCGACACGTGGTGCCAGGCATTGAACCTGTCCCTGCACTTGTCTAAGCAAGCACTTAGTACACTGAGCTATCTTGCTGGCCCAAAACACAGTAATTCTAAGTGACAGACAATACAAGAGAGATTGAGAGTTTTCCAACTGACAAGGAACAGTTGTATGAATTTTAACTAAATGCTTCATACTTAAAATATGAACACACACTATGTAAAAATTATTTGAAGAACTCAATTCTGCTATTCTACAACCACTACAGCTGTTATTAAAGTACATTCCCTATTCCTATAAAAAATATGGATACACAGTAGGAGCATGGCCCCTTAAAAAATCAAACGCTAGTATCATCAAGCTGGTTGGAAAGCACATTTTCTGCCACCATGTGTCAGGAGTTCTGGGCCTGAATGAGTCTAAACGCCTTCAGCGATTTTCATTGACTACAAGTGCGAGTCCTGGGGGCAAATGCTCCACTGGAAACCAGGAGACCTAACGAGATGACCTTGGTGGCAGGACCGTGCTCAGGACGGTAGCATCTCTCACTGCCCATCCTGGCCTCTCCAGCAGCTCAGGAAGCTGTGAATCCCCGCCTGCTGCCCCAGGGGGCTTGAGGAGTTGTCACTGCGCAATGGTAGCAGAGATTCCAGTCCATCTGTGCTCTGGCATTTTAATACCAAGACCTTACAAATTTCAGCTTCAATCCTTTCTATTTACTCACACACCTCAAAAGCACACACCGCCATCCAAGGTCAGCAGGCCCAGGAATCTGAGCCAGCGCCAGGGAAGAGGCTGCTGCTAGCAAAGTCCTGGTTCTGTTCTCATAGGCATCAAAGCCGGAGCGGAATCCACGCTCAGGACAGCTCCACAGGGTGCATATTACCCAGCATGCAGAGGTGAAGGATGGAAATGAAACCAAGAAAGTAGAAAAACTACTTTTCTGTTCGAAGTTTTCTATGAAGATATTACTTGCATGCTACCCATAATTCAGTTCTTTGCCAGCCTCGGTCTCTTATGTAAGTCTGAGGAGCTGTTCTCTAGACTCCACTTGGGGACTGGGAAGGAAGTGGGAGCTGCTCACCCAGGGTCCTGCAGGCCAGGGATGGCGAACCTTTGCGAGTTTTCAGTGACACAGAGCCCACTGCGCCCTGTGTCCCAGAGGCTTGCCACCACTGCTCCGGGTTGCGAAGCGTGGGCTACTCGCTTTTGGCTCTGGCTGTGCAGTCACCCCTCAGTCCCACCCTGCCCCCAAGGCAGGCAGCAGTGTGTGCCTGCGTGCCTGCGTGTGTGTGTGTGTGTGTGTGTGCGCTCCCGCATGCAATCATGCAGTACCTGCCATTCCTGGTGTCGTGCTGCCGCATGTTCTTGATAAAATGAATCTTCTTAAAATTCTTTGGTCTGGGCGAACCTGAGAGAGTCCGACATCTGAAAAATAAAGACATTTCAAAATCAGTCGGTTGCCTGCTGGATGGCTGGGCCAGCTCTGCACAAAGGCAGGAAGGAAAGACCAGACAAATGCCCAGAGTCACCCATGGCAGCAGGAGCTGCAGGGATAATAGAGACAATGGGGCTGGAAGCAGGAAGCTTTAAAAAGCCCCAGTGACAGACAACTTCCTTGATAACACTGATAGCAATTTATGCGAGGCTCTGAAAAGCCAGTTGACGAAAATGATTGCTCGCGTTACAATAACTTAACCGAGCCAGCTTCCAAAGGCATTATTCTTCATTGCCCTATTAGAAAGAATCCTCTTGAATCAACACAGGCAAAGAGATCAGCAAGTTGTAAATTCAAAGACCTGGGGCGGTAACATGGGAAATTCAGCCTAAAAACAGCCTTGAACCATTTTTCTTCCAGAGCAGGATTTTGGCCTGAACTAGCTGGACAGTTGGCTCAACTTCCAATCTGACTGCACTAGGAAATCACCATTTAAATCTGCAGTAGAATGGGAGATACAGTTAGTGGCTACTTTCCGTTTTATATGCATACACCTATGTATTTTGGGGTCAAGGTCTCACTATGTAGTTCAGATTGGCCTTGAACTCATTATGCAGCTCAGCCTCGACTGTTAGGTGCTCATCCCGTGTGCTGCCATGCCTGGCTATTTAAAGATAAATTTTAAATAACTATACTGTACCTATGTGACTTGGATTCAAAACATTTCCTTTTTTTCTTCTTGGCATGTAACATTTACTTGCCTGATAAACTCTGAAAATGCCAAAGACCATAAAGATCTTTTTACAAATTTTCAAATTTTAAGACAAGGTCTTGCTAATTCACTAAGTTGTCCAGGCTAGGCTCGAACTTGTGATCCTCCTGCCTCAGCCTTCCAGAGGATTATGTTCCCTAGCAAATTGTAAATTACAAAACTACAATAGCATCACCACCACCAAAACAAAAATTCAGTAAACAAAGATTTTGGTCTTTTCTTGACAAATATTTTTTGGTTTTTGCTACCAGAGAAACAACAAAACCCCACCTTTTCTAACCATGCACCCCAAAAGCAGGCTCCTCGTGCTTCAGAGAGTGAGCTCCAGAAAAATAGTGCCCAGCTTCCCAAAGCCTACACTCGGGTCTGGGGACACCACTGGCCTTGAGCAGTTGGAATTCAGGGGCTTCAGGTAGAAAGAGGTCAACACGACCAGAGAGGCAGAGCCACTGGAAGGCTGTGTGCCAAGCGGGCAGAAAAGGGGCAGGGTTCACAGCAGTGTGGCATGCCCAGACTTACCCTTCTAGCGAGTGTCAGTCTTTTGGGAACCTCTTTTCCTTAAGAAAATGCAGCTTAAAGTGCTAACAACTTGGATAAATGCCACCGAGTTGAATGCACATGGCCCCAAGCTAGCAGTCATTCCCTAGATTTCACTGGGAAAAGGTCTTTCAGAGGCTGTGGGTCCAGAGCAAGAAAACCATATCTGAGACCATGTCATGCTGGCCTCCCTGGTGACCTCTCCAACACCCCAGCCAAGACCTCTCGAGGATTTCCACTGTGACAAATATCAGTATTTTCCACCCCTTTTTGCCGCTGCCGAGAGGGACGAATGTTTATCTATGAGCCTCATAAACTGCCAAATGACACATTCACATACATACTTGTACACGTGCCCGCACAACTTTCCAGCACTGCTGCTGTTGACTGACGATTACCTACAGAGGCTGCCTGTTTGCTTCCTATTTGCCTCTGAGATCTCAAAGCCCAGCACCAGCTTCCTGTGGGCTCGGGGTGGACAGGTGACCTGTAACCCCAGGGCCACTCCAGGCTTCCAAACCCAGACTGGGGCTCATGGGGCTGAGTGCATCCTCCCCTTCTTAGGGGTGCTCCCTGGAAGCAGCCCCAGAGGCCCAGACTGTACCCTGCAGACTACAGAAAGGCCACTTGCATCCACAGGCTGTGCATGGCTCCGTCTGTCTCGCATGCTGGAAGTCCTGAAAACATGGCTTGTTTAAAGAAAAAAAAAAAAAAAGAAAAGCACAGAGAAAGATGCCACCAGTGGCTTCTGGATAGGACTGAGGGATCAGGGGTGTCCGCACATCCTGACCCCAGTATGCCCCCCACACCCTCTGCAGCTTCCTGCCCCAGCCCATCTGAGGGCAGCAGGCCAAGCGCTTTCCAGGGGCCATGCCATCAGCCACCTGCCACCTCTATAAACGCTGCTGCTTCCTCTTGCTGCCTCTGTCAAGTGGCTACCAAGGCCAGCCTGGAAGAAATACAACTCTGGCTGCTCCCTTCCTGCAGAAAGACCCAGTGCCTTGGTCTTTCACAGGAACTGGACTCTGCACCAGGGCCACAGGTACTTTCCGTGCCAGGGGGGACAGGCGGCAGCAATGACTCAAACACCTATGCCCACAGCATAGAAAACCAGGAATGCTGTGGACCTCAGCTGTATTTGCAACAAACACCCAGCAAAGACGTCCTAACCCCTTATTTTGGAAACCAGGTAACTACCAGGCAGGTAGAAGACTCCTCAAAGCCCTCTCCTAATTCAGTGCTCAGTTCCTCGAGTTCTGGGTGGTTCTAGGAAATGCGAATAATACTGTGGAAGGGAAAGGAAGACCCCACCAGGATAACTTTCCCAGGTCCTGCATTACACCATCACCATCGGCTCCCAGTTCGAACCATACACCCACCCACTCTAGCCCTTCAATCAGCAAGCTGTTTGTTGTCTTGCTTTTTTAAAGCATTCAAATCAGCCACCAGGGAACCCAAGAAATGCTTGAAGAGCACTGTGGCGTTAGCAACAATTGCCAAGGAAACTGGCATACCACTTCTCAGGTTGCAGCAGGTTAGGCAAAAAACTAATTTCAGTGCTGCCTGTGTTAATGTGTAAGTATCTTTTTAAAAACACACATTTTGAGAGATGCAAAATTACATTAGGGTAGAACTGAATTAAAAGCTAATTTAAGGAAAGATTAGCTTGTTTTTGTAAGCAATGATTATAGGATGCACTTAATTATGAAATAGTTTTAATAGATGCCTTGGAGCCATTTGCCTGCGTGCTAGGCTTGAAAGCCAGTTGGGCAACTGTTCTTCTACCCCCACAGTTCCCCAAAGCAGCAGTGGCTTTGTGGGTACTTCACATGCAGGTCGCAGAGCCCCTCAGCCCATGGAGCCCTTCCATCCTCTGGACAGGAGCCCTGGGGTCTGGAGACCCTGAGTGAGTTGTTGAGCCACATGTCCAGGGAGAAGAGCACCCAGCCCCCAGGTTCCCAAGTCCACGTCCCTTCTCCTATATCCCATTTTATTTCCTAGGAACAAGTAAATGTATAAATAAATATGAAAACTTTTTTTTAAACTTAAAAAAAAGTCCTGGGGTGGGGGGAAAGACTTCTAAAACTGCCTTGGTTTCTGGTTATTTAAAAAGTGTTATATTTGCACAAAATTCATTTGAAATTCAGTGCAGTACTGGTCTGTAAAGACGAGCTGGATGAAGAAGCAGAGAGAGTTGACTGGCCCCTTTAACTCAGCTGGTTTGTTGGCTTGGGTCTGGACAGGAAGGTATGGGTGACAGGGACCCCAGAACACAGCACCCAGGTCCCCCAGCCTGTTCTGAACCTCCTAGAGACACCAAGACTCCTGGTCTCCTGGGCACTAAGGCCTTGGCCAGAATCAGAGGTGGCAGGAGGACGTTTTGACCATGCCCCATCACCGAGGGTCCTTCTGCTGCTGCTGCCACACAGCCAGCAAGACCACAGCTTCTGGCTGCTTCTCAAAGCATCCGTGGCTTTTGACTGACTTCCCCATTCACAGCCTTGGTCAGAGCGACCTCACCACAAGCCACTCAGTGCTGACTAAGAGCGCTGCCCCTCCAGGGTTGCTGGCTGAACTGATGCTGGCTCTGGACCCTGACTGTTGATGCATCTGGACCCAGGCTCCTTCTCCCATCAGGTCACGGCGGCCCTTAGGGCACTTGCGCTCAGCCTGGGCAGGCACAGGGCCCCAAACCTCCGCACTCCTGTGCTGCCCATGGCACTCTCCAAGGTCGTGGATGTCCAAAGATCTCTAGGGAGGATACAGTGACCAGATCCATGGACACACAACACTTTCAATCAGACCCTGCCCTGTGTGGGCTCACTCTGCCCTCCACGTCCTGGAGAAGGAGCTCTCAGAACGGCACCTCTGGGCTGCAGTGGGAAGCCAGGGACTTGCAAGTCGTGACGTTGCCTGCCCAGATCAGGGCTGCAGGATGCAGGGAGATGCAGGACGCACACCATGGCTGGGACTCCACGGGGGAGAGGCCAGGACAGCGATGAACAGCGCAGCAGCCGCTGTCTCCCAGAAAGGTGCCTCGCCAGCTCTTCGCTAATCCCAAGGCAAAAATGGACCACTTCCAGGCCTAGGAAGGTGTACAGCCATGCGTAGGCTTCCCTGGCATCCAGCTGGGAGTGACGCAACAGACATCTCCTAAGGGGTGCATCTTGCTGAAAACGAAGCCCAGGCTTACTCTGTGACCACATCCACAACAGCCCTGGGCTCTTCATTAAACAGCAGCTTTCAGAGTGAGAATGCAGGCCTCGTTTTAGCTCAGTGCTGAAGCGCCTGCCTAGCACGCAGGGGTAGATTGGCACCTAGCGCTGGAAACACAAAAACAAAAACAGAAAACCACAAGCGAAGAAGCTCCTAAATTCTAATGGTCCTCAGGGCTGGGTTCCGTATTAGGAGTATGTTCATATACCTTGGGAATCAGATGGCATTTAAAACATTTAGGTCATGATGTAAAAAACAAAAACCCATCTTGTACCACCAGCTGATTTCTTTTTTCTTTTTTCTTTTTTCTTGTCTCTTTGAGACAGGGTCTGACTATGCAGTTCAGGCTGGCCTTAAGCTCATTTTGTAGCTCATGTTTGTCTCGAACTCACAACAATCCTCCTGCCTCAGCCTCCCGAGTGCTGGGATTACAGGCCTGCACCACCACGCCTGGCTCCCACCAGCTGATTTCAGACATGCGCATGAAACACCAGACACACACCTTCGGAGAGGGGCGTTCTCCTCAATATCTTCCAGGGTCTCCAAGGATGATCTCTGGGAGATGAGGCGGCGCCTGCAGAGAGAGGAAAAGCCTGAGTTAAAATGGATCAAGTGTTTCTGTAAAATCTAAAAGAGTCCACAAAAACAAAGCTCACTCAGGTTAAAAAAGAAAAAAAAAAAACCTGTAGGATCAGACAGACACCAGCTGTCTCTAGGGGCAGCCCACCCCGCCCCGCCCTGCCCCGCCCCGCCCCCACCTGCCCCTGGACCTCCAATGTACCTGGCCTTGCTACCCCTGAGAACCATCAAAGGCTGCAACCACCTCCCCCCCACCTAAGACAGAATAAGCCAGTGCACCTCTCGCAATACGCAGGGCACAGGAATTCAGGCACTGTGTGAAGGTTTCTAGACCACGACATAAAACTGATGTATTTAAGTATCAGGAATTGGAATCAGGTAACTGATACATTTGAAACCTCATTAAAGAGAACTTCAAAATCATAAGGAGGTAATCAGATTACAGTCCTTGGAAGGCTGTTACTTCAAAAGCAACAAAAGAAATTATTCTTTCAAGAGTACTTCTAAGACCAGTAAGAATGAATATTCAGCATGATAATGCAAAACAATAACTTTTCTGGCTGCTGAAGAATGCACACCACCTGCTAAAACCTCTCTCTCTGCCAGACTGAAATAAGAACAGGTCGCAGTTAACTAAGAACGTCTGGTCTGGGAGCGGGGCTGAGTGTGGTAACTTTGGATAAACCCAGCTGAACCATGCAAGTGATATGGCAGAGGCTGAGGGATGGGTGGACAGAGTGGCCAGATCTTTGATTTTTTTGCTGTTTTTGTTTGTTTGTGTTTGGTACACAAACAAACAAACAAAATGGGGTTTCATTGTATAGTTCAGGCTGCCTCTGAACTCACTATGTATCCCAGGGTGACCTCGAACTTGCAGCAATCCTTCTGCCTCGGCCTCCTGAGTGCTAGGATTACAAGTGTGTGTGCCATCCTGCCTGGTGGTCTTCACTTTAAAAAATGAAAAATAAGAAGATACAGTTGATTTTCTATTGGACAAAATTTAGGTTAAAAGCAAGCAGGCAACTCATAATTATGTGCTAGATTGTTCTACTGAACAAAGAATTAAAGAACTTTTTTGGTGGGTGGCAGTTCTAGTATATACTTTCAAAAAAAATTACATTTCTCTAAAACGTTTTGTTATAACTACTTCTTATAAGACAAATCAGAAAGATTGGTTTTGAAAACTATCCAAGGATGTCAATTTTCCAAGAGTCTTTCTTCATTTTTGAGATCTAAGTCCTTGCTCAGCATTCCTCACCCCTCTCTGCTGTGGACTCATCTGGTCAGGGCATGCATGCAACACCCGCAGCACCACTCCAAGCCTGCAGGAGGCGCTGGACTCTGGCAGGATTGTGGTTTCACTCTGATGGACCAAAAACACTGAGTTTCTATTGCACAGCGCCACCCATCCAGGAGTCAGCCAGCGCCAGGAAGGCTCAGGCCTCAGCAAGCAGTGATGTAGAGGGTCTGATCTTACAGGCAGCCAAGTCATTAGTAAACTGGGACATCCCGGGAAGCACGGCTAGCTCCAGCTGCTCTGCTGGCCAAGGCCCCCAGGCCAGCATCCTGCAGACTCTGTGGTTCAGCTAAGCCCAAAGTAAGACGGCCGGTAAGCCCCAGGCACTCTGGCTCTTGGAGCAGATGCCCCCTGCTGCCACACACAGGACTTCGTAACTCCACAAAGGCACATGCCAGATGCTACCGCTCTGGGGCCTTTGCAAGCCCCTTGATCCCCTATAGGACAGGAAAGTGAGCATAGCTGCAAATCAGTCAGCTGTGAGTCCTCACCACACAGTGACTCTCTTGTTTTGTTTTGAATTTAGGACAGGGTCTACAGGTCTCACTACACAGATCAGACTCACAGTGATTCTCCTATTTTCACTGTAAGCGCTGGGATTACAAGTGTGTGCCGCTATATCCAGTCTCATTCAACATCTCTACCAGCCCCAGGGGTGGGGCCGCACTGCACGCCAGGGATTGAACTGCAGCCACTGCACTCTGCCAAAGCAGGCACGTTAGTCCGCAGAGCTGTCTGGCCAGCCCCACATAGTGATGCTTAAGGAAATGCTCCTATCCCCCTTTGGGGCTGCACTGATTCAACAGCATGGGCCACAGGCTGACTGTCCTAGCTTCCCTCTCTTGCAGTCCCAGCCCTGGTGGCACCTGTCCCAAATGCTCTGTGCTTGAGACATGCGCTCCTTCCACACCTATATCTGCTTCCCGGCCCTCTACACGTGTCTGGGACAGTGCTCCAGAGGAGGCACAAGTCAAGCGTGCTTTACTCTCACCTGCGTCTCCCTGCCATGCAAACGCAGCCAGGCCTCAGGAATACCCAGCAGGCTCATCCTCTCCACGGCCTCCCGCTCCCTCGAGGGACGGTGGTGACACTGAGAAGCTTCACTCCTGTCCTTAAGGGACTCATGGCTAAATGGAGTCTGAGGGGTCTCCAAGCCTCCCCGTCCTAGGGGGCTGCCCTCTGAGGGGTGGCACAGAGAACCCCAGCCAGACCTCCCACGTGTGGGGAGGCCCCTGCCCAGCACCCCTACCCCCACTGGGGCCACCACTCAGAGCTGGTGTTGCCCCAGAGAAGGAGGCTTGTTCACAGATGCACACACCTGGCACTGCCACTCTCCAAAAGCTGCACATAGCTCTTCCCACCCTAAGAAGAAAAGTGCTTTTTGGGAAAATTGCCAAATTAGAATACATTTTTTTTCTATAAAGCCAGAACAACTTGTGTTTTTAAAGAGCACACGTACACTGGATATTTTTCTCCTGATTTGCAAAGTGTAGGTTCACGCACTCCGCAAAAAGTAATCCCTCCCTTCCTCTTGGGGAGCTGATTAGCTCAAGAACGGATCAACGACCTTATAAGACGGCCTTCCCAGCACGTCCGACAACCTCTCCACACTTGACACAGAAAGTTTAAGTCTGTAACCTAGAAGAGGCCCCCAGCCAACCCAAGACCACCCTGGCACCAAGTTCAGACCTCTGGATTCTGAGAAAATAAATTTCAATTGCTTAGCACCCAGTCAGTCTGTATTTTTTTGAGGTGGAACAAAATGCTCAGACGGAAGCTTTCCCACCTAAGGTAAGCATTCATACATGGGTACCAGGGCTCACGCTGCAAGCTGGTCACAGGGACCCAGGGGT
>PVKA01010281.1:0-65048 GCA_004027165.1 Ctenomys sociabilis
GCTTACACCGTCTTTGAACTCACTATGTAGCTCACGCTGGCCTCAAATTCACAGAGATCTTCCTGCCTCAGCCTCTCAAGTACTGGAAGTACAGGTGTGTTGCCACCATACCTCAGTTTTTGCATGCTAGCTTCCCATGACAAAACCCAAAGTCCTAAACATGAGTTGAGGTCCAGTGAGACCTGCTCCTGCCAAAGCCCCACTGGCCTCCACCATGACAACACTCTGCCCTCCAGATGTCTCCACTGATCTGCCCAGTGTACTATACTGTGTTTTTAAGCTCTGAGAGGAACTTGCCTCCTCTAGGAAGCATGCAGGGGCTTCCTGAGGACCAGGAAGTGCCCTCTCTGGCTTCCCTTTCCCGTGAGCCTCACTGAAGTTGACCAGCCACCATGCTCACTTGCACCTGGCTCACAGGTGGTGCCTATGAAATGCTTGCTTGGCGAATAAGCCCAGTGGGTGACACTCTGTGGGGGACATGGGAAGGGAGAAGCTCCTCCGCTCTGGACACCTTTCCAGCAATTCTCCAGGAATCTCCTGTCACCTTTCCTCCCAGCCTGCCCTGCTCCTCTTTAGTCTGTGTTTTTTGTTTTGTTTTGTTTTGTTTTGTTTTGTTTTCTAAGACGGTTCAGGTTGGGATGATCCTCTTGCCTCAGCCTTGAGTGCTGGGGTGGCAGGTGTGCACACCACACCTTTAGATCTAATTCCTCATCTGCAGGTGCCAGGCGTCTCCTTTCTTCCTCTTTCCCTTCCTTCCTACCTGCAGGTGCCCTTAGGCAGAGGACCCAGGCACTAGAGTCAGCCCAGAAACAAGAGTTGGACAGTCAGGGAAGATTGTGGGTGCTCTGTGGGGCTGGAGGAGGGTCCATATCCAGTTGGGGGGCGATGGCAATTGTGCCATCACCAGCTTTTATCTCACATCTTTCAGGTTGGGGCCAGAAGGGTCCCTGAGGTGCCCTGCCTGCACCCTGTGCTGGTTCTATGGTCGAAGCTGAGGCCAAGGGTGGCAAAGCCAGAGAAGCAGTGAGCTCTGGAGACCTCGGACCTTGCACCTGTGTGCCGCGGGGGCACGCATAATTCAACAGCCTAGCTCCCACTGCCCCACACCTTCTGCTGGGAAGGAGTGGGCTTGTGCCAGCGCCAGCAGGTGCCCAGGCATCGATTCTTCCTGCTCCTCCCCTGGCTCCCACAGAGGGTGGGCAGCCCCTGGGCAGAGGCTGCTGGGTTCACAACTGTGCGTGGAGAACAAAGACACAGGCAGGCTCATGAGGTGGCCGCGAAGGACAGGACGGCGGTTTTATATGTGGCAAAATACTTCTGGTGAAGGAGTACAGACAAAGAGACGGACAGAGGGATCACAGGACACCAGACGGGGCCAGGCGGGGACTGGGCAGTGGGTGGGTCTTCTAAACGGAAGTGGAAGGTGCACCCCGCCCCAAAGGGGTGGAGCAACATTGGCACAGGAGGTGGCGGGACAGGCCGGAAGTGCCTGTCCCTGAGGTGGGCAGCTGGGCAGGCCCCAGTCCTTGTTGGCACAATCGGCTCTCTCTGGCCCAGCTGGGGTGCTGGGGAGGGGTAGGGCTGCTGGCCTCTGGGGATGCTGAGGCCAATGGCAGCCTAGGGGCAAGGGGCTATGAAGGCCTCTTCTGGGGGAAGTGGGCACAGGAACAGACAGGAGGAGTACAAGAGGAAAACACGGCGAAGCAGCAGAAGCAGCCAAGCTCCCCAGGGAGATCCGGGGTCCCCGGACAACCCACAGTGGGGTCACCTCTTGGGCACCAACCCACCCCTGGGGCCTCGGGGTGAAGGTGAAGGACTGGTTTTTTGGTTTAGAATGAGGTCTCCACACCCATGTGGCATGGAGTTGAGGGGCTCAGATGCAGACGGCCCCCCTAGTTGGATGGCAGCAGGCGGGAGGTTGTAGGCAAAGCTCATTGCTGGGTGGGCGAGGCTGAGGCAAAGGTGGGGGGCAGCATTTCCAGCCGCTCTACTGAGCTGCTAGGCCTGGGTACCACCCCTACCAGGGAGGGCACAAATTGCATTCTAGGCAGGCATGGACCTAGGATGCTCCCCAGCCCCCCAAGCTACAGGTTTCAAGCACAGATTGCCGCCCAGGAAGCAGGGAGGGGCAGGTCTGGGTCTGAGGATGAGTCTGGCTGCTCTCTCCAGGAAAGGTGTCTGACCCCACCTGGGAAGGCAGGGCCACCCCAGCTGGCTGGGACCTTCACCTAATAACCCAGAGTAGAAAGAGAAGTGCACCTTTTCTCTGGATGGGGGAGGGGGGGTGACAGGGGAGTAGGGAAATGGGGGACACTTCGAAAAGCAGGGTATCCCCATTCATCCTCAGCAGGTAAAGAAACTCCATAGGTGGGGCTTAAGGGCCACCCAGGAGCCAGGTGGGTACCCCTAAAAACTCCAACACCAAAGAAAGGCATCTGAAAGTGGGCGATCGATTGCAGCCCCTGGAGGCGAGGCCGACCGGGAGTACCCCATCTGTCCCTCCCTCCTTCCCGTGTGCCCCCCCCTCAGCGGATATAGACACCCCGGCCCCAGCCCTCCAGCTCGTTTTTGTTGCGTCCCAGGACTGGGCCCCCACCCTCAGCACAGTAGCGGGCCTTGCTCCCAGCTCGGCCCCCGTTGTCAGGCAGGTCCTCCGCATAGTCCTCTTCCTCCTCCCAGGAGCCCTGGTGCACTGGTGGGGTGACACCCCCCGCGGGATCCCCGGGCCCTGGGCCCTCCGAGGGGTCTGTCTCCATGTCCACGCATGAGTCTCCTGGCTCCGTGTAGGCCGAGTTTCGGCTGCCAGGGGTCTCGGCATCAAAGGTGTCTTGGCGGGACAATGCTCGAACGGTGCCCGCCCTGCCTGGGGGGTGGCGGCCAGGGGGCTGGCCCGGTTCCCCTGGGTACTCGCGCATGCTGGCATGCTCCCCGGTGGCCCGCTCCAGCGGCTGGTCCCCGGAAGCAAGGTAGGGTCCCTGGTTAGCAGACGGACGAAAGGACAGCAGACGCCATGCAGAGGAGGCAGGGGTGAGAAAAAACACAACAAAGCAAGGCAGGTTAGTGATAGCACCAAGACCCCTCATCCATCTGTCCAACAGTGCATCCATCCATCAGCAAGAGGAGGAAGGAAGAGTACCCTGGACTGGCATTGGGGGTCCCAAAGCCCAGGCAGAGGTAAGGCCTCAAGACATCTGCTCTTCTGTTAGGGTTGGGGGTGCCCCACACAGACTTCAGAGCCCTCTGGTAAGGATGGCAGGAAGCCCTGAGTGATCAGTCCCCACTTCCTCAGAGCCTGTTATGGAGACTGCCTTAGGCTTAATCACCATTAACAGCTCATCAGCACTGCTGCAGGGTTAGTCAAGGAATAATTTTCCAAGCACATTAAGAGACAGCAGCTCAAAGTCCCCCAATCCCAGCTTCTCCAGCCACACAGTGTCACATTGAGCCACAGGCTTTCAGGGAGCAACACAAGCTGCTCCTCACCCAGCTATTTGATGGCATTCCTCGTCAGACTCCCAGCCGTGGGTCAGCCTGGTGTTGTCACTAGGTCTACATGAAAGTGATCTGCCACCACAAAGGACGCCAGGTAGGGTACACCTGCCCTAGCCTGCCTCTGCTACTTCTAGCTGTAAGGCCCTGAGCCAACATGCTCCGGTTTCTCAGTAGCAGTGTGAATCAGCAGTTTGCAAAGAGGAGATCAAGGGGAGGATGAGCCCCAGCTCTCTCCAATCAAAGCAGGGGTGCCTTAGCCAAAGATTCACTGAACAAGTGCTGAAAACAAAGTCTAAAAGCAGAAATCCTCAGTGCCTTGATGGATTTCTGGTGCTCCATGTACTTTTTTTTTTTTTTTTTTTTTTTTTTTTTTTTTTGTCTTTTTGAGACAGGGTCTCACTATGCAGTTCAGTCTGGCCTTAAGCTCACTTTGTAGCTCAGGCTGGTCTCGAACTCACAACAATCCTCCTGCCTCAGCCTCCCGAGTGCTGGGATTACAGGCATGCGCCACCATGCCCGGCTTGTGCTCCATGTACTTAATGGTGTGGTCCCAGGGATGGGACGCGGTTTCCCTTGGGAAGAGGGCGAGGCCAGATGGGGCACCCCAGTAGGGCCTTTCCTGGAACAGTGTGACTAGAAGAATGGAGGAAGGCAGGCAGCAACTCATAGATGCTCCTTGCTGGGAAAAAGGAGCAGGAAGGGTACAGTCTCTGAATCGGGTGTTCCTGCTCTCTGGTTCCCGGGTCTGAGTGCCCCTGTTCTGTGGAGTCCAGTGGTGAAGTGATCCTTGTGTTTTATTTGCTTCGCAGTCGCTGATCTTTCGAGGGCCCAGGGAGGCAGCACCAGCCAGTCCCAGTCCCACCAAAAACCACAGACACCGGAAGGAAACTGCCGCTCACCACGTTTTTTACAAAATAAAGCGCTTCCCTTTCTTCCCTCACGTTCCTGCACTCCAGGGCGAAGGAAGGGAACACAGCGGGACACCAGCTACATGGTGTGCTCCTGCTGCTGGGGGACCGAAACGCCTCGCTGCGAGGCCTCCAGCCCGCCCCAGAAGCTGAGGTTCCTTCTGAGCGAGGTGAGCACTTGTACCTGTAGGTTGGAGACGGGGGCGGGGCTGGCAGCCAGGGCGGCCGTAGCCATGGTGCGGTTCAGCAGCGGATTGGGCGGTGTGCTGCTGGGCGGGTGCGTAGCCTTCCAATAGGCTTCCAAGTACTCTGCTAAATGCTCACAGGCATCCTCCAATTGGTTCTCGTCCAGGATGATGTCAAACATTTCCTGTGGAGGCGGGGTTAGGGGCGTGGCTGGGATGAGCAAGGGGCGTGGCCATGGGTTGAAGGTGTGGCCTGGGTGCAGTGGGTGGAGCCAAGGGGGTTGAAGGACAAAGTTATAAAGCTGCCTCTGATATAGAGGAAGGGAAAGAGGATGTTCAGAGCTGCCAATGCACTGCAAGTGGCGGGAGAGTCTATCTCAGTCTACCTCGCTCCTCAACACAACGCAACTCAGTCAGGGAGCGGGGCATGGCTCCCCACAGAGAAGGGGTGCCAGAGCCCACTCTGTCTCCCAGCCTCTTTTCCCAAAGCCCAAACTTTACCAGCAAACTTGGCCCAGGGATTCTTGGCTACTGTCACCCACTCAGACAAGAAGCCAGGAGACCCCAGATGCTCTCCTCTCATCGGACCCCGGACTTGAGCACTCACCGGGGGACACTGCGCCAACTTCTCTGAGGCAGCTATCTGGACATTGAGGTGTTTAGACTGAGACTTCCCGCGGGATTTGATGAGTCTCTGTAGGACCTGGTGTAGGGAGAGGAGGAAGCACTGGGGGACCCAGGCAGTGCACCTGGGCAGAAAGGTAGGTTTGGGTTCATTCTAGGGTCATCCCACCCTGAACTCAGGCTTAACAACCATGGGCCCCCTTGATGGGCACCTGCTAGGTACCAGTGTTCTTCTGGGCCTTTGAAGAGGCACTGAGGTCTCACGATGTTACCCAGGGTAGGCCCAGTCAGGTGCTGGGCTGCAGCAACTCTCCTGTCTTGACACCCCAGGCTGCTGGGACTACAGGTGTGTGCCGCCTCATCCGCTCCTCAGTGATCAATAGCCCAATTAGATAACTATTATTACTGCAACAATAATAACAGCACTAAAAGTAATAATATCCAAAACATAAAGCTAAGGCCAGCGAGATAGCTCAGTGGACGAAGTGCCTGCTTTGGTGAGTGCAGGGACCAGGGTTTGATCCTCGGTCTCACATGTGTGCCAGCCCCAGCCCCGGGGCATGCTGAGCCAGTGACACAGTCCGGGTAGGGTGGCGCAGGCCTGTAATCCCAGTGCTGGGGAGGCCAAAAACAGGAAGATCAACATGAGTCCAATCTGCTTAGTGAGATCCTGTACCATATACATAAATGAAAAAAAAAAAAAAAACATTTAAAGCTAGTCATAAGGAAACATCTGACAAGGACAGAAGGACAGTCTACAACAGCTGAGTAAGCTGGGTGTGGTGACTATGCACACCTGCAATCCCAGCACTTGGGAGGCTGAGGCAGGAAGATCCTGCTCAATGCCTAAACTACACAGTGAGACCCTGACTCAAAAACGAACAAACAAAATCTGATCTGTACTTGTCTGAAATATCAGTGTGATGAAAATCCAGCTGAAGAACTGTTCCATATTAAAGAGAACTGAGACATAACAACTCAATGGAATATCTGAGCCCCTGGGTTGAGTCCTGAGTTAAGGAAAATATCACAATGGCTTTTTTCCTCTCTTTCTCCCTCTCTCTTGGTTTGGGGATTGAACCAAGGGTATGCTGAGCTACATCCTCAGCCCCTTTTCTCACATATATTTTATTTTGAGACAGGGGCTTGCAAAGTTTCCCAGGCTACACTGGAATGTGTGATACTCCTACATCAGTCCCGAGTGGTTGGGATCACAGATGTGTGTCACACCCATGTATCTGGCTCAGAAGGGGCACTACTGGATCAATCAGGGGAAAGAGAATATGAATTGTGCGAGCAGTACTGGGGTGGAATGCAGGACCCTGCACATGCTAAGGAAGCACACTGGATTTTTAAAAAATAGAACCAATACAGTGCTTCATGGGTTCCAGGTATTTTGCGTGATTGATCGGTTTATTCACCTGGGCATGACTGCTGCAGATGAAGAAAACAGGGCACCGAGGCACTTGGCATGTGACTTGCCAAAGGAGCACAGTGCTGGTAAATGACAGCGCTGGACAGGAAACCCAGTGGCCTGGCTCCAGAGTCCTGGTCCTTCACCTCAGCAGGGAAAGCATTTGTTACTTTCTAGGTCAGGAAGTGTTTCTATGTCCATTATCTTCTTTGATCCTTTTAACCTCCCCACCTCTGAGCACTTAAATCTTACCAGCCCTTTTAGTTCATCTGAAAGGGAGAACTCTGAAAGGTTAGGGAGCTGGCCCGGGGTGTTCAGCTCCTAGGAAGCTACCAGGGAATGGTGACAGCTCCTACTACCAGCTGGCATCTGAATCAGTCGTATCCTGCATGCACTTCCCTCCAACCTCTCAAAAATGATACAAGAAAGGCGGGTGTGGCAGAGCGTGCCTGTAACCCCAGCTCTCTGGAGTGTGAGGCAGGGGGATCACTGTGAGATTGCGGCTGGCCTAGACTACATAATGAGACCCTGCCTCCCTGCTGCCCAGAGGCAGCAGAGAGGGTAGAGCACGCACTTGGTATGCCCAAGGCCCTGGGTCCCATCCTCAGCACCAAAAATAATAACAATATTAGATGTAATAATAATAATAACACTAGAGGTGTTGTGCCCTCATTCTGTAGGTGAATAAAGTAAGACTCAAACTCCAAATAATTCCACCAATCTAAAATCAAGAGCAGTGACAAACCACTGACAATGATACATAAATATGTAAGCAAGACAGGGCAGGAATTAGCTCTTGCTTTCTCTTCTAAATGCTTCCTCCTCGGAGCCGGGCATGGTGGCGCATGCCTGTAATCCCAGCACTCGGGAGGCTGAGGCAGGAAGGATTGTTGTGAGTTCGAGACCAGCCTGAGCTACAAAGTGAGCTTAAGGCCAGACTGAACTGCATAGTGAGACCCTGTCTCAAAAAGACAAAAAAAAAAAAAAAAAAAATGCTTCCTCCTCGGTCTCCAGGTCTCCACTAACATCCTTAAGGGAAAGCTCATGGGGCCACAGTGTCACAGTGATGCACTCAGGCTCCCTCCCTATCACCCCTCCAGCAAGTTGCCAGTGAGGCCAGGTGCTGCCACAGGCCTGTAACCCCAGCTACTCTGGAAGCTAAGGCACTGGGAAGCGCAAGAGCAAGGCCACCCTGGGCAGCTTGACAACTACGCCCTGACTCAGAAGAAAAAAAAAAAATTGAAGGACAGGGGATCTGCCTCCTGAGGCTAGAGCGATTGTCCAGCACACATGAGGTCCTGGGCTCAATTCGCGTACCAATGAATAAATAAATAACCCAAAAAAACAAAGTTCATATGAGGACAATACGGCAAAATGTGGGCTGGTACCAGAAGGCTGGAAACCTCCCAGCTGCTAAGGAGCCAGGTGCCACAGGAACAAAAAGCACAGAATTCTTAGCCAGATATCATGGTGACTCTTGTGCTTCCAGCACTGGGGAGGCTGAGGCAGGGGGCTCTGCCCAACCCTGAGGCCAGCCTGGACTATACAGTAAGACCCTGCTTCAAAAATCCAAAACAATAACAGTAACTGGTACACAAGGAAGCCGATGGCAGCCAACCCTTGCCTGAGTGTTTGCCTTCCCCCCCGGCTGTCTTCATGTCCCCAGTATGCACAGAGAAGGAAACTGCCTCGCAGGGACATTCGGTAACCTGGTCAGGGAGAGCAGGGTGCACTGGGGCAGCCCTACCTCAGAGAGCACCTCCCGAGCCAGGCTGCTGCCCGGGGCCCGTGCCCACCTTGGGGGAGGTGATCTTGATGTAAACAATGATGGGTGCCAGTGAGGTCTTAGAGAGCTGGGCCGGGTGGTTGATGGTGTCAGCGTCCAGTGCGACCAGCTGCAGTGTCCGGGCCAGCTCAAAGATCCGCTCAATCTCGCTCTGCACCTCGGCTGGGGTTGTGGAGCCCGGGGGAGGGGAAGGTGAGGCAAGGGGCACAGGGTAGCACCACCACCCACCCCTGTGCAGGAATGGGCACGAAGCGAGCGCAGACTCACCCAGGCTGGAGCGCGTGTTGGAGCGCTCAATGATGACGTGCTTGCTGGGGTTGTTGAGGACAGAGCGTTTGGCCAGGGAGATGTCAGCCGTCACCCGGGTGATGGAGATCCTAGAGACCACACAGAGGAGTGATCAGGGGTCCCCATGGCCCAGGCCACCACCCCAGGGCCCCAGGCCTTTAGGATACCCTGCCCTTCCCAGAGCTATAGCTGCGGCCCTACGGTCTTACCTGCCATCAAACCGATGCTTCAGGAAATCAAACAGAGCTTTCTGCATCATGTCTGTGACCTGGGTGGGGTTGGTGGGACAGTCAGGCATTTCTAGCAGCCCAACAGGTGGAGCTGCTGCCATCTGACCCCTCCCTGTCACTCTCCTTTGAGATCTCTGGGATGAGGCCCTGAGGATGGGATTCCAAGGGTCCTCTAGGTGGGATCTCTGCAACGGCTCTTTAAGGATTTAGGGGGGACTGGAACCCTTCCAAGTGGGAGCCTAAGTGGGCTTTCCCTAAACCCTGGGAGTCTGGGCTTTTCCCTAAACCCTGGGAGTCTGGGCCGCTCCAAGGACTCCTCTGCAGCCTGAAGCTCACCCTATAGCCTCTGGAGTCTGGGTCCCTGTGGGCCATTTCCCTGCAGAGCTCCTACCTCGTAGCCCTTGAGCGAAGGTCCCACCAGGATGATGGGCCTCATGGAAGGCACCACGTCATAGGGGGGCACGTGCTCTGTCTGGGGGAGGCAGGGGGGGAGACCCCAGAGTGGGGGTGCCATCAGCACCTCTCCAGTCTCCCCAGGCAGCTTCCCACCCCCAGTCCCAGAGCCCAGAGGTGAGGATCAGGGGAGGGTAGGGAAGGGTGGACAGGAAAGGTGAGGTGTGGGTGTTAGCGGCTCACCCCAGGGTTAGGGAGGGCACACAGAAAGCTGTGACACTCACCGACTTCTGCTTCTGTTTGGCTGGGTCCAGAGATTGCCAGGAGAGGGAAGGGGAGAAGGTGGGGGGAGGGTACCCAGGCAGGGCAGAGGGCATGGAAGGAGCCAGGCCAAGAGGGCAGGAGTGGACAGACGAGAGAGATAACAGGGCATGCGTGTTAGTGACAGACAGAGCAGAGGGGGGCCAGGACTCTGTGCCAAGAGCAGCCAGCAGTGGCCCTGGGTCAGGGCTGGATGCAGGATTGGTGGCAGCCAAGTTATTGGGAATAGGCCCCCTCAGGGTCTTGGAAAGGAGGTAGAGAAAGTGGCAGCCCCTCCTTTGGTGCCCACCTCCTGCCCAATTCATATTGAACTGGCCACTGTCAAGGGCTCCCTTGACCGTCCGGCTCCAGGCCACCTGTGTGCCCACCCATGGAGCTGGGGATGGTGAAGGAGGGATAGCCATCTCCCCTCTTCACGCCCAGGGGGCAGCATACACTGGCACCTTCCATTCCACTGGGAGTGAGGGCAAAGGTCAGAGTGCTTTACCACAACCTACATGGGGGCACCCTTCCAAGGGCAGAAGGCAGCCCTGTCCCCCCTCCCTCCCTCCTTTGACTGGCAGGAGAGACAGGAACCTCATCAGGGCCACTCCAGCCCCAAGCCCCACCACAGCTGCACCCTGGCCCCCATAGCAGAAATTACCTTCTTAAAGAAGGGGATGCGCTTGCCGTGGGGTGGCGGGGTGGTGACACTGCTAATGCTAGTCTTGGCAGAGCCGCTCTGCTCCCCCAGCTCTGCCCCATCCTCCTCTAACTCTAGGGGGTCTAGTTCAAAGGCTGAGCTAGCCATCTCATTACCTGGACCAAGCAGGAGTCGGGGAGGAGGACGGGGCAGAGGATGAGATGGGCGGAGACACAGAACAGAACATGGACGCAGGGTTGGGGGAGAGAAAGAAGAAGAGGTAAATGGAACAGGGCTGAGAAATGAAGGGGGGGCGGGAGGCAGAGAGATGGAGCTACTGGAGAGGGGGGACAGGAGACACGACAGGCCCCACGTGGGGCATCCTAGCCTGTGCCACTGAGTGTGTTCGTGGTTTGGAGTTGGGGTGCCTCTTACTGCAGGAGATGGGGGTCAGGCCGTGGGGGGACACCACCCCACCCAGGGGCCCTACCCCTGCCCCACCCCTGGGGTTGGCAGCCACTCTCACCACTGGCAGGGGGTGTGGGGCGGCGGGTGCCAGTCACCACATCTCCCAGACTGGAACTCGAGTTGTCACCTGATTTGCTGTGTGGGCAGGGAGGCAAGCGGAGCCGGTGAGAGAGGGTGGGTGCCCAGGAAAAGGCGTCCTACACTCCCAACGTGCCAAGCCCCCACTCCCCCAGGGGTACCACGGAGTGCTCTGTGCCCTCCAAGCCGGGGGTCCAGGCACCTGGAGCTAAGGCGGTTCTGGCGCAGCTTCTGCTCCTGCAGCAGCCTCAGGCTGTCGAGCTTGACGGGACTTGGAATGAAGCCCACCTCACAGCCCTCCTTCACCAGCCGCCCGATCCACCAGTCATTATTGTATTTCTACAGGTGATGGGAAGGACAGGGTGCGCTGAGGTGGTTAAGAGCAGCTGCTGGCGAAGTGAGGCGCTGTCTTCCTCCAGGCGCCCACGCGGCGACAGCCGGCATGAGGCAAGTGTGGACACCTAAGCATGCCTGGCAGCATCACTGCGGTCACGGCTGCCCAGCGGCTTCGGCACCACCACTGCCTCGCCACCCTCAGCCCAGCGGCACCAACACCCACCTCCTTGATGTGCAGGAAGTCCTTGGGCTCGAAGGTAATGGCCACGCCCTGCACAGGCACCTCGTCCCCCGGGGAAGGGTTGTAGCCCACATTCGTCCGCACGGCAAAAGCCACTGGCTTAGTCTGGGGTAGGGGGCAGGACAGGGACACCAGAGGGTTAAGCCATGGGTGGGTATTCTGCACTGGGTGGTTTGCAGATCTGTACCACAGCACACACTGAGGAGGGTTCATGTAGTTTTCCATACACTAACTTTTACAAATAAAAAAAGCAAAATAGGGGCCTGGGGAGATAGCTCAATGGAATAACTGCTTGCCTGGCAAGTGCAAGGTCCTAAGTTTGATCCCAGGTACCACCAAAAAAAGCAAACTCTGGCATTCAACCCTCTGGGATGGAAAAGGGCACCATGGAATCATGAATATTGGCAGCAGAAGTATCCAGAATGCAGCTGGGGAGATGGCTCAGTGGAATAAGCACTTGCCTGGTAAGCAAAAGGGACTGAGTTCAATACCCAGTTCCGCAAAAAAAAAAAAAAAAAAAAACAGAAGAGACAATTGCAGTCCTCTTGCTCCAGCTTCCCAAATAGGATTATTTGGAAAACCACGGCATTTGGCTTCTGAAAAGTTTTTGTGTATTTGTTCTAACACCAGATGATAAATCCCAGCGTTTCTCCTTCTGTGTATTTTCATCTTGCTGCTTTGTGGCTCAGAAAGCCAGCTGCCAGCTAAGGTTGTAAGAACTAAAAAACTCAACTCTGGGCCTGACAGCAGAGTAGTCTGCGTTTCTCTCTCTTGTTCATTGTTTTGGATTTTTTTAGCTAGGGTCATGCTATTTAGTTTAGTTTGGCCTAGAACTCCTAGCAGTCCTGCTACCTCAGCCTCCCGAGTGCTGGGCTTACAGGTATGCCCCAGAGTGCCTGGCTTCATTTTTCACCTGTTTTTATGTTTGAGACAGTTTCATTGTGTTGCCAGGGCTGGCCTCGAATTCCTGAGCTCAAATGACCCTCCTGCCTCAGCCTCCCAATCAGATGGGATTGTAGCCTTGTACCACCAAGCAGCTGCCTGCACATCAGATGTGGCCACTGTGCACTTGAAGAACCCAGCTGTGGGGACTCAAAAGCAACTTCCAGCTCTGTGATTATTACTGATTTCAACTTTGCCAAGGAGCCCATGCGTCAGCCCTCCAGTCAGAAAGCAGACAGTGCCCATGGCTAAGGGTCAACCTCCTTGCCCTCTCTCTTCCCCACCACAGGGCTCTCCCAAGTATCAGCAAGAACATTCCTGTGTCCCATTACAGTGGCACAGAAACGTGGCCAGAAGAGCTACCTTCCTTTCAATGATTAAATCTCATCACAAGTCAGAGACGCAAGAGGCCTGGCCTAGCACCACACAGCCAGTGAGACCCCTTGCTGGGGTCCAACCTCAGGAGTCTGGTTCCAGGAAGAAGTGGCTTTTTTTTTTTTTTTTTTTTTTTTGGCCTTTTTGAGCCAAGGTCTCACTATGCAGTTCAGGCTGGCCTTGGCTCACTTTGTAGCCCAGGCTGGACTCAAACTTGCAATGACCCTCCTTCTGCCTCAGCCTCCTGTGCACTGGGATGACAGCGTGTACCACCATGCCCCGCCTCATCTGTAGGTGTTCCGGGATTTGTGCAGACAGTGAGGCCCTTCCCTGCTGCCCAGGGAGGCAGGTTTTCCAGCCCATGACTCACACAGGGGTAGGACACGGGCGCCCTGAGGTCCAGGGGCCCTGCTGGACACCTGGCCTGGCACGTCCAGCTGCCCCCGAGCCTTCCTCACCTTGGCTTTCTCGAGCTGGGCCAAGGCCTGGCGCTCTGCCTCCTTCCTTAAGGCCTCTCGGTCCTCCTCCAGAGACACATCAGAGTCTGACGGGCGGCTGGTATAGGACTCCGCTGAGCCCTGAAAGACAGCACCAGCTAAGGGCCAAGGTCACTGCTCCTGGTGCCACCCACCCTGCTGCCCTAGGCAGCCCAGCACGAAGCCTAGCAGAAGGTGCTGTGTGGAGAAAGGGTCCAGAGACCAGTCTGCAGGTCCATGGGAGGAGGTGGCCCTCAGATGGGTGACAGCAGCAAACCGGAGGTTAAGGCAGGTCCGGGGACAGCTGCTCAGGGCCCTGGGAGGGCTGGGAACCTGATAGGGTACAGCACAGGGGAGAAGTGCCAGGCCGCGTCTCGCGCACCACTCCTCCTCCCTTGCCCGCCCTGCCCCCAGTGTCCAGAAGAGCCTGGGGACCAGTGGCATCCCTCCCAAGGGTCACAGCCACACACTGAGGCCTGGCTGGGAAGAAAGACCCTTACCTTCCTACCCCTGGTTGGTGCCATCAGAATCAGGTCACCCTACTCAGTGCCAACCCTGGGGCTGGCATGAAACACAAAAAGAACCAAGAGTCATAGGGGGGCATGAGTGGGAGAGGCAAGCCAGGCAGAACACCATGGCCTCCTCCAATGCCTGTGCTGCAAGGCCCTGCGTAAGGGCAGCTCAGGAGCCTGGGGGTGGCAGGAATGGACCCCTTGGACCATCCGGGGCACGGGGTCCACACATGTGGGACACTGGAAGTGCATGGAGCCCAGGTCACCAACACAGCAACTCCTGGGTCAGGGAGGGTGTTCCTGACTGGCTGTGCACAAACATAAAGATCTGTGTCCAGGAGGATGGGACCCTCAAGAGTGCAGGGTACAGAATATGTGTGTGTGTGTGTGTGTGTGTGTGTGTGTGTGACTTCTGAGGTGGCAGCACAGGTCAGGGGAAATGTGGGGAAGGAGCAGGATGACAGAGATGTAAGGGACCTTTTTTCAGGACACAGAGGGTCACCTGGCCGGGAATGGCCACTATTTTGCCAAGAGGACCCAGGAAAGTGAGAAGACAGAGTGCCACCCCTTCCTAGCACCCTCTGGTCTCTTGAGCTGGTACAGGTGACTAGTCCTTTCCCAGTCAAACTGGAAGATGTGAGGGAGGCAGGGGAAAGGGGTGGATGGGTCTGGGGTCCCTAACGGAAGCCAGAAAGATGCCCAATGGGGAGGCAAAGTAGCCCAAGCTCTATTGTCTCCCTCTGGTGAGAAGCACCAGTCAGGGGACAGATACCCAGAGAGGCTAGACACAGACAGACCTGGGGCAGAGGGGCTCATGCGCACGAACACCTGCGCGGGCGCATTCGCATACGTGTGCACACGCATACACAGCCCAGCAACGGCATGGGACAGGGAATAGGAAGGCAGCCAGGGGATGGGCTGGCACAAAGTTTCCCAGCAGCTTTTCTGAGTGGCTGTTTTCCCCACCCCAACCTCACTCTGTCCCCACTCACCACCACGAGGGTCCGACTGGGCGCCTCCATCCCGGGGACCTGGGTGCCCAGGCCTACTGGCTTAGGGGGTGGCTCAAACTGCCTGTTCCCCCAGGGGCTCAGGTTACAAGCAGAGTTGCTACATGTGCAAACTGCTGGGGTATATTTAGCTCAGAGACGTGGCAAGGGCGGCCCCCGCATGCCCGCCACCCACTGGGGGTCAGAGCTGCAAGCCGAGAGGAAGAATTGAAAGCTGGGGTCTGACGCCCTGGCTCAACAAATACTATAGCACCCAAGCCCCAGAGGGGAGGGCTCTGCCCAAACAGGAGAGAAAGCATAGCTTCTTTCCAAGCCCTAGTGCTGGCCTAGGTCTGCAACAGGAGGGACATGGGAGGGAGGGAGGAGGGACTTCCTATCTGTGTCCTCAGGAGATGCTGAGATGCAGCCTTCCTTCCTGGATCTTCCAAGCCAGGCCTGGACCCACAAGTGCCAAGTGCAAAGACAGAAAACCCAGAAAGAAGGGCCTCCCCCAAGTCTGTGGGGAGTGACCTGGTTCTGCCCTCTCTTTCCTGGGCCCAAGGGAGCTCCCCCACCCACCATCCTCTGCCCTCATCTGCCCTGCCTACTTCCTCTGATCTGTGCCCTGCCTCCTTACTTGTCTAATAGGATCTCAAGCCCCTCTCGCCTTTTTTGGTTACTGGGCTTTGTTGAGATGCTCTGTAGCCATGGTAACCGCATGTCTCCCTCACTGCCTCTCCCTGAACCTAAGATGGCCCAGGTTGAGTTAGACAACACAGGGGACACAGCTTTGGGGCTGGCAGAGGTTGAGCACAGGAGACCCAGAAAGCTACACTTTGATATTTCCCTAACTCAGGGGTGCTGGCTCTGGTCCCCTGTAAAACACAACTACTCCTGCTCCCCAATCCCACCTTCTATCTGCACATGACACAGTCACATCTGGAACTGAGGAGACTGTGTACCTGCTCCATGCCTGGCCAGGGCTCTAGGGACCCAAATGTCCCGGCTCATTTCCTAGCACCTGCCTCCACCCCACCCTGTCACAGATTCCGGGGGAGGATGTGGAAGCAGACAGCCGGCAGGGGGAGTGGGTGACAGCCCGAAGCAAGCT
This sequence comes from Ctenomys sociabilis, assembly GCA_004027165.1. Classification (NCBI taxonomy): domain Eukaryota; kingdom Metazoa; phylum Chordata; class Mammalia; order Rodentia; family Ctenomyidae; genus Ctenomys; species Ctenomys sociabilis. The sequence goes on from PVKA01010281.1 coordinate 15,792, forward strand.
AGAAGGAGGCAGGCCAGGCTGTCCCTGAATGAGATGACGCAGGCAGGCAGGCAGGCGGCAGGCAGCAGGGGCTGGTGCAGGAGGAGGGGCTGGCGGGGGCGGGGGCTAAGGCAGTGGGCGCAGCTGACAGCACATCCCGGAGAGGTCTTGGGGTGTCAGGGTGTTGGGGTGGTTCCAGGCAGATGACAAATGACATGGGAAGGGTGCTTGGAGAATGCTGCAGGCCAGCTCTTCAACGTGTGTCTCCACCAGCCAGCCACCTTTCTCCTGGCCAGGCCTCTCATTACCTGGCGGACAAAGCTGTTGGATGTGGTGTCCGAGGATGTGCTCCCATCCGAACGTTTGAACCGCCCTTTCCTCTTGCTGTATTTGCCCTGCGGACAACAGGAAGGAACTCGAGGCATCAGAGAGGCCCTTTCCTGGCCCTCATCCCACCAGAGCTGGGGCTACAGTCTGGCCTTGGAAGCATCAGCCCCAGCTCTGCACAGCCCCATCCCCAGGCCCTACATCTTCCTCAGAAGGTGGGATATGGCTACTATGGAAAACGAGAGTCTCCTAGACCTCAGCCCCGAGCTGAGGGGGCCACACAGGAGCCCCCAAACCAAGTCAGAGGCTGGGAAGGGGGAGGCCCGGGAAGCAGGAGGTTTGTTAGGCAGCAAAGCTAATTAAGATGCTGGGCAGGCTGCTGAGGCCTCCCAGGGAGGGAGCTGGCTGCAGCATTGTGGGGCGGAGGAGACCCAGGAAGGGGCCAGGGAAGTCCCTTCCCGCTGGCCCTTGGCTGGAACTGAGAGGACTGAGGGCGCCTGGCTTTTCCCTCAGCCCAGCTCCTTGCTTTGCAGCGTGGGGAGGGGATGGAGGCCTGAGCTCTTGAAGACTCAAAGCTAGATTTCTGGGAAAGAGGACAGGGTAGGGGGGGCATGGAACCTGTTTGCAAAGTGAACATTCAACCTCAACTGTAGTGGGCAGAAAGCATCCCACACCCACCTCCAGCTTGGCAGGACTGTTTCTGAGCCCCCTCCTCACAGTCTCAGTGGCCACACCCCTCCCCTAGGGGGCCACAGGGATTCATTCTCCACCCTCTAGCCCCTGCTGCCTATACCTGCTGCTCCCATGGTACCCCAGCTGCAGCTCCAGCAATCTAAGGGACCCAGGGCTCTACCCCAAGCTAAGCTCAAGATGCAGCCCTGCAAGTCCAGGTTCCCAGGTTCAGGCTAGCTGTCCAGTGAGTGCCCAGGCTCTGGTGGGGTGGCCACACACCACTAGGGCAGCCACATACCCAGCTAAAGGCTTCAGGTGTCCCTAGGCCTCCCACAGAGAGCTACTGCTGCCTTTGCCACTCAGACACATCGACCTGGCCCAGCCAGAACGGACAATGAAGGCCTCAGCACTGCAAGCCCCGGCCCCAGACGCCAGCCCCGACTTGCTCTGGCCACAGAATCTAGATGAGCCAGGAACAGGCTGCTGGATAGATAATGGGACAGGATGGCACTTGGGGACCTCTCACAGCCCTTCTCCCCTCCCAAAGTAGCCATACACCCAAGCCAGTTGTCTGGCTCCCTACAAATCCTAGCAGGCTCTTGCAGTGAGCCCCAGACTCTCACCCCCCCACCCTAGGCTGGGCAAAGGGAGTGGTGCTCAGAAGGACAGGGGACAGCTGAGAAAAAGGCCCCAGCCACCTGCCTCCCAGACTCCAAGGGGCCCAGGGTGGAGGAAGGGGGTATTTTTAGGTCTGATCTGACCCCCTACACACCCATCAACCACAATAGCACGGTGGCCAGTTGCTCCAGGCTGACCACAGCACGCAAGACTTAATGTTATCCTTGAGAAGGACGAATCCCACAGAAATCCCCCCACGCGACCACCCTAAAGCGGGTTGGTGGCTCCAGGAACCACCGCATGGAAGAATGCCCCTCTGCAGGGGGACCAGGGGCACCAGACGGGGTGGTAATGGTGGAGTTGGAGTCCTCTTCCCCAGGTGAACAGCTCTGTGCCCTCCAGGACAGTGAGCAGGCATCCACCCAACTTTCCAAACTTCGGGAAGTGTTTTGGGAGACTAGGGGAGTGACAAGCCAATCTGGGGGGAGGGGAGTGGACCAAGATGGGAATAGGTGGTGGTAGCTGGCACAAGAGACTGGTAGAGGGCTGGCCCCTTCCCCACCCGCGAAAGCAGTGTCTGTGGCTCGCAAAGCCTGATGGCACCGCCCTCAGACCAGCGCCTCTGCCATTACCCGGAGCCACCTCCTCCCTACCCCCCCCCCCCCCCAGGCCTGGCGCCCCCAAAGGAGCTCATGTCTTCACTTGGCTTGCCTGGCTCTCTGGCTTCTCTCAACGTCCCCTTCTCAAGGCCTACATCCCCTCTACCAGACTCCCTCACCCCGGTTCTGAGCCCACCGGGCTGGTACCCGCTCTGCGGGGACCGTGACGCGGAGATGGCAAGGCGTAGGTGATAGCCAGCCTGCCCGCCCCCTCCTCGCCCCGCGGCACCGAAGGCCGGCTCCGGGCCAGGCGCGCAAACACCGCTAATCCTGACATCGGGGACACACGGGCACCCCAGCCCCCACCTCAAGCCGCACCTCACCTGCGGGCTGGGGTCGAAGACTTCCATGGGGATCTCTTGCGAGGGTGGGTAGGGGCCCCGGGACATGCTGCTCTTCTGGACCATGGAGAGCAGTCTCCCCTCCGGCCGCCGGCCCGGCTCCGCTGCACGCCCTCAGCGCACCGGAGAGGCCGTCGGAGCCAAACGCTGCGCCGTAAGCGCCCGAAGCCGCCGGCCGCCGGGCCCCGCCGCCCTCCCGCTCGCCGCCGCCTCCGCCCCAGAGGCTCAGCATCCCCCCGCCCCCCGCGCCCCTCCCTCGCGCGGCCCTCCCTCCTCGCCCGGCCCCGCCCTTCACAGCCCCTCCACCCGCGCCGCGCAGCGCGGACCTCGGCGGCGGAGGGGCGACGACTCGGGGCTCCGGTGGGGGTCGATCGCTGCCCTGCCCTGGCTGGAGGTGGAAAGAGGGCGTTCACCAGTCCAGCCAGGCGCTGCCAGGAGCAGGAGCGAGGGGCGCGTTGGGCACGCTGGCACCGCCTCCCTTTCTATCCTACACTGCTCTTCCAACTGGTCCCCTGAGCCCTCTCCTGCTTGGGCCACCGGAACTTCCCTGTCTTAGTGATGCCGGGACCTACCTTTAACTCCTTTCTCCCCAGTGTGGGCCAAAGACCGCTTGAAACCGAGCAGCGTGGCCTCCCTTTCTCCAGCCTGTTCCGGGGCTCTCTCGGGAGCCTGAGACTGGGATGGGGTGAGTGTCCAAGCGAACAGCAGAGGGAGGCCAAAATCAGGTTTTAAGATCTGTAATTCCAGCACTCGGGAGCTGAGGCAGGAGGATCGATGAGAGTTCGAGACCAGCCTGGGCTACAAAGTGAGCTCAAGGCCAGCCTGAACTGCATAGGAAGAACCTGTCTCAAAAAGACCAAAAAAAAAAAAATTTAATGTAAGATTGGTCTCTCTTTATCCTTGATTTAGGAACAGATAATTAAGGTCTGGACCCCACCCACGGAGTTTGGTAATATTTTTCAGCACCTTGGTTCCTGTAGCTCAGCGTCTTTCTGGTTTTGTGGCCCCAAACAAATCACTACACCTCTCATGAGGCTGTTTACTTTCCTGTCAAATGGGGTTGCTGGTACTGTGGTGCCTATGTTACTGGGGTTAGGAGGCCGGGGAGATGGCTCAGTGGAATAAGCGCTTCCCTGGCAGGCTCAAGGGCCTGAGTTCAACCCCCGGTTCCGTGAAAAATAAATGTTACTGGGGTTATTGACAGGAGGAAGGCTTACGTAGGTCACGTGCCCCTGAAATGAAGCCACTTCGGGCCGAGGCGATGCTCAGTGGAATAAGCGCTTCCCTGGCAAGCTCAAGGGACTGAGTTCAATCCCTGGTTCCGCAAAATAAATAAATAAATAATAGTAATTAAAAACAAACAAAAAAAGAAATAACGCCACTTTGCTGTGTTCTAGTGGAGGACAGTAGAACACGCCCACCTCGTCTTAGGGAAGGAACAACTGTCAGGCAGGACCCACCAGTAGCATTGCTCCAGGAACAGCGTCATCCTTGTCCCACCTGCCTGTGGGATTTAACAGCCTGGCATGACAGGTTTGAGCCTTGCAATCTTCAGTCTGTTACCTTCATTGTAAAATGCGAAGAAAGAAATGTGCTGTGAGGCAGCGATGTAAATGTTACATTTCTTTCTCTCCCTCTCTTGTTTACCTCACCTGTATTTAGTAGGCAGGAGAGCTCAAGTGAAAGAGACAGTGACCAGCTTGAACCAAGTCAGGATGTAGACCTAGGATTCTTGGACACTCTCCTTGTTTTTTTTCTGTTTAGGGTGTCCCGAAGCCGTTAGACTTTTCTTTCCCTCCCACTTTCGCAGTATTTCTCTGGTATGTACCACCATGAGCTCTGAGCTTGTTGCAGTACAGTATAAAGTTGTCCATACGGGGCTTGTTGTCCTAATACTTTCCTCTGAAAACTTTACTCGTGATTTTCACAACCGAATGGCAGAATTATTAGGATTAGGTCCACTTTACAGAGGAGAAAACTTAAGTACCAAAGATGAAAGACCTGCAGTGGCATCAAAACATTGAATTCTTTTGGGATCTATCCATTCTATGCTCCAGGGACTTCCACTACGAAAGTAAATTTAAAAATTGCCTTTAGCATGTCATTATCATCCCGCTTCGTTTGCTGATATTTTTTTCCTGCTAACAAAAACATCCTTTCCCAGAACTCGAACACCAGCCTGTAAGGCATAGAGCCACTCGCGTAGTTGACGCAACGCAACTTCCGGCCACCCCAGTAGCCACGTGATCCGAAGCTCTTAATGCGCATGTCTAAGAGGAAGTTGGCCTGTACCACTTTGCCCGGCCGAAAGGGTATGCTTCTGGAATTTTAAAGTTCACAATGTTTACCGTCACTCGGTTGCTATGATTCTAGGACTTTTAGAAGGATATAAGTGGGACTTAAATGGAAAAAAAGATTAACGAGCCATAAAGAATACGGACAGAAACGGAGTGAGGTTTGGGCTCTCCCGTTCGCGCATAATGGGAGGAGCCCGGCCAGGCGCAGTTCTTTCCTTTTGCTGCGGCGGCCGCAGCCATGAGGTAGGAGTTCGGGCGTCTAGGGTTTGGGGTTGCCTGGGCTGGTGGGGCCAGCGGGAGTCGGTACTATGGACCCGGGTCAGAAAAATGAGATAGAGGCAGCCCCGAAGCGAAAAGCCCTTGTTCCTGGAGTAGACCGGAGCACAGGGACCCGCGGCCTTTGCTGCCGGGTCGGGAGGCCGTGCGGTAGCGAGAACCCGGGAAGCAGCGCACCACGCGGCGGGCACGGTGGCGGCGGGTCCTGGGTGAGGGACCGCCTGGGTCGCCGGACCCCCGGAACTGAGCTGGTTCCTGCCGCCGTGTGACACGGGGCCTGCCTCGGGGGCCTCCGGAGCGAGGGATTCTTGTCACCCAACAACCTGCTACTTGTGAGAGAGGTCTCCAAGGGAGCCGGAAGAAGTTCGTGACCGTGACGAAAACGAAGGATCGGGCTCCCAAAACGTGTGTGCGTGCGTTCCTAGGCAGGTTATCTGAGTCCACAGTCACAGCCACGGGCTTCACGTTAATGGTTGAATCCCAGAAAAGGCATAGCACCCTCTTAGCAATTTTGCCTTTAAAGTTAGGAGAAAACCAAGGGGCAAAGAGGTTAAGGCATCTTAAGCTTTCTCGGTGCAACAAATTGGACCTCTCAGAACTTTTTTTTAAAGCGAAACCGGGGATTGATATCAGGCCCTAGGGGCTGGGGAGATGGCTCCTCCACACACAAAAAATTATTTTGTTGCTGTGTTGGTGTTCTGTTTTGTTGATGGGGGTTGTTGAGACCGGGTCTTCTGGCTCAAGTCTTGTATCATGCCCAACTGATTTTAACTGAGGGAAAGATTGTTATGTTATGGAGGAGGGAGGAGTAGGAGAGGTGTTTGCCCGGGGTCATAAACCCACGTGTATACATTTGTGTGTATGTTTTATAAATCCAGTTATTTGTTTCATTTTTGTCTTTTGGAGACAGGGTCTTTGCAGCTCAGGCTGGCCTTGAGTTCACTTTGTAGCCCTAGCTCAACGATCCTCCTGCCTCAGCCTCTTGGGTTACAGGCATGCACCACCACGCCTGACTAAAATCTAGTTGTACGTTGTGTTCCGTGTTAATATTAAAAGACTAAACTAGGGAAGGCTATTCTAGTGTGATTCCCAGCTACTGGGGCAGGAGACCCTTTCACCCTAGTCCCAGATGATTTAACAAGCCACTGTCTCCAGGGATGGACTGGGACTAGTGTAGTTCACTGGAAAAAACCTGCTGTCCTGAAGGCAGGTTTTCTGGTCTGGGTTCCTCTTTGCCACCAGCAGGGGTCTTCCCCAGGGCCTGATTTTTGTTCTCTGTGCCCCAGTATGCTCAGGCTTCAGAAGAGGCTGGCCTCCAGTGTCCTCCGCTGTGGCAAAAAGAAGGTCTGGTTAGACCCCAATGAGACCAATGAAATCGCCAATGCCAATTCCCGTGAGTATTTGAGACCTGTCCTTTCTTCCTGTTCTGTGTCACATAATGAAATAGTTGTGTTGATGAGACAGCAGAAGACTCAGGGTCTCTTTCCTGCCCTTTGGATGAGGATTTAACACACACACACACACACACACACCGGTGTTACATTGTAAACTCATGAAGCTTCTGAAGCCTGTGTTCGTACTTTGTGGAAGTTGGAGAAGAGAAAAGCTGCTCCCAGAAGTAGCCAGCTATGGGGAAGCGGAAGGGTCTTATTCCAAGGCCAGCCTTGACCTCATTGATGAGCTACTGTCTCAAAAAAAGGAAAAGGAAAGGGGTCTCGGGGTTGTGGCCAGACTGAGTGGTATGCTGGGCCTGTCCTAGGCTGTGGCTGGACCCCTGCTGACTAGTAGGGGCTACCTTATGCTTTTAGGTCAGCAGATCCGGAAATTGATCAAAGATGGGCTAATCATCCGCAAGCCTGTGACCGTCCATTCTCGGGCGCGATGCCGGAAGAACACCTTGGCTCGCCGGAAGGGCAGGCACATGGGCATCGGTAAGCAAGAGCGGCTCTGCAGTTGAGAGTGTGGGTGAGGCTTGGCTGCTGATGTAGTCGTGCTGCCCGAGTCCATACGCTGTTGGGGTCCTGTGGTTAGATGAAAGCCCTGAAGTCTCTTTCTAGTCAAGATAATTGAAGGTGAAGGTCACACTCTGCTTAGAGCCGCTCTGCTCACTTTGTGCTGCTTATAGGTGAAGTGAGTGCAAGGAGTGACGGCATGTTGGCAGTTCTTGGGAAATTGAGGTCTCGAGCAGTGTGGTGGCTCCTAACCTGTGCCCCAGACTACTCAAGAGGCTGAGGCAGGAGCACTGGGAATCGTGGCATAAAGGCTGGAGTGCAGCTCGGTGGTAGAGTGCTTACCTAGCTAGCATCCACGTGGCTCCATGTTCCAGCCACACACACACAGGCTGAGTATTGAAAGGTTTGGAGTTGCTGCAAAACTGAAGTCATCTACTTATGAAAGTGGGTAGTCAGGTGTGGTACACACCTGTAGTCCCAGTGCTTGGCCACCCTGGGCTGCGTAGTAAGACCTTGTCTTCAACAGCAACAACAAAATAAAAGGGCAAAGAGCCATCATCTAGTTGTTAACCTATGTTATGGCTAATTCCTAGTTCACTGTCCCCACAGGTAAGCGGAAGGGTACGGCCAACGCCCGGATGCCAGAGAAGGTGACCTGGATGCGCAGAATGCGGATCCTGCGTAGGCTGCTCCGGCGATACCGGGAATCTAAGAAGATTGACAGGCACATGTGAGTGGTTGCCCCATGGAGGCTGCTTTGCCCGTAGCTGGGTAGCCTTGGGGTGTCTGGTGAAGCTACCATTCTGGCGTCTTCATCCTCCATAAGCCACTGGGACAACCCAAGAATACCATTGTTTGCTAGCCATGGTGTCCAACCAGAAGACTCCTGTGTGGGAGGCCTGCGTGGGTTCAGTGATGCTGCCAGGCCTGGCTGCTGAGGGAACCTCTGCTCTGCACATTGCAGGTACCACAGCCTGTACCTGAAGGTGAAGGGGAATGTGTTCAAGAATAAGCGGATCCTCATGGAGCACATCCACAAGCTGAAAGCGGACAAGGCCCGCAAAAAGCTTCTGGCGTAAGTCTTGGGGTGGGCCCAGCCTTGCCCGGGGCTCTCAGGGCACCAGCACTGTCTAGAGCCCCTAGTGACTCCCACAGCTTCTTCCTTACACCTGGGATTGTAGAACCTCTGTCCTCCCACATCATATCCTGTGCTCTTCCTCACCAGTGACCAGGCTGAGGCTCGCAGGTCGAAGACCAAGGAAGCGCGCAAGCGCCGTGAGGAGCGCCTCCAAGCCAAGAAGGAAGAGATCATCAAAACCCTGTCCAAGGAGGAGGAGACGAAGAAGTAGTGCCCTGCATGTACAGAGAGTGGTGCAGTTTGGGGAAGCGACAGGCTTGGTTCTGGGCTCATCTAAAACAAGGTCCCAAATAAAAGAGCTCTTGTCCATTCCTCTAGGGTCTACACAGCCTGCTCTGCCTTCTCCCTGTCCAGTCATGCTGCCCCTCCAGTCTCCTTTCATGGGTGTGGGGCCTATGAGAGAGGAGAGGTGGCTTCTGCCTATGTCTCCAAAATACCGACCTAGCCAGGCGTGGTGGCGCAGGCCTGTAATCCCAGCACTTGGGTGGCTGAGGCAAGAGTATTGTGAGTTCAAGGCCAGCCTGAACTGCATAGGGAGACCCTCCCTCAAAAAGACAAAAAAAAAAAATACTGTCCTAAGTCTGCACTTTCCTGCTCACAACACTGAGAAGGTGGTTTCGGGGTTAGGACCAATAGTTGTGACATAATTGGGGGACCTTTGTGATTTTGGTGTGGGGCTATAAATCCTGGGACTTCACACTGATTTATATCCAGCTTTTTTGTGTTTTGAGAAGTTTTGTTAAATGGCCCAAGATGGCTCAGACTTGAGATTGTCCATCTTCAGTCTCCCACTGGTTACAGGTGGACACCACCATACCTGGTCCTTTATTTACTGTGTAGTCTAGGCTGGCTTTGAGTTCACAGTGATGTTCCAACCTCTGCCTAAAACAACCTGCAAGCCTGAGCCAAAACTACCACATCTGGTGTACTGAGAGAACTTTGCCTCTGGGTTGCATAAAATGTAAGTGGAAATGAACTTGGTACTATGTAGCCCAGGCTCAGGGTTGTTGTGTTGCTTTGTCTGCTTAATGGGAAGTGGATTTGATTTTCCCACTTAATTGTGGGAATAACTGCCAATCAGTTTCTTCAGTGAAAAATCTGGGTCAGGTAGGGATAGGCTCTTGACACTGTTCTTGAGCCTATGAATGGAAGTCCTTTACCACAGCTCTGTTGTGCAGGCTAAAAGAGCCTGAATTGAGGTAGCAGTGATGCTGGTCAAGGGGGTGTAGTTCGGGGAAGAGAGGCTTGGTTGTGGGCTCATCTAAAACTAGGACCCCCTAGCTGGGCATAGTGGCACCTGCTTGTAATCCCAGCACTTGGGAAGCTGAGTCGGGAGGATTGTTGTGAGTTCAAGACTAGCTTGAGCTACAAAGTGAGCTTAAGGCCAGCCTGAACTGCATAGTGAGACCCTGTCTCAAAAAGAAAAAAAGACAAAACTAGGACCCTCCCATCACCTGAGTCACTGGGTGGCAGTGGCCTCCCAGAATGTACCAGACAGCAGAGAGTAGCGCCAGGGGGGACAAGAGGTCTGTAGTCTGGGCTCCAAGGTCTGCCAGTCTCTGCCCCTTGTGACCTCTTTGGCACAAGAATATGTAGAGCCTGCCACCCAAGCCGGCCTTCCTGGGCCAAGTACATGGCACAGGAGCTGGTACTGCTGCCAGAAGGTGGCACTGTTCCCTTATAGGGTGCAACTCCTAAGCTGTTCTTTCCTGGGTTTGGCTCCTTGGGGTTTCTAGAAGATGAGGGGAAGGGGTGGGTGAGCTAAGGAGCAACCTGCCTCCTGTGGGCCCTGAAGCTCAGCCTGAAGTTCTTTTCAGCCCTGCACCCCTGCCACTTCCCAGGGAGTTAAGCATAGAAGCACCTTAAAGTCACCAAGCTCTTCTAGAGCCGGGAAACATCTGGCTGTACCAGAGAAGGGGGCACATGCCAAAAACCTCAAACCATAAAAAACAAGAAAAGGGCCTGGGACATAGCTCAGTGGAGTAAGTGCTTGCCTGGCAGGTAAAAGGTCCCGAGTTCAATCCCTGGCACCACAAAAGAAAAAGCCTTTGATGTTCTTAAACTGAATGCAGTAAAAGTGGCATGGCAGTGCACATTTGTGATCCCTGCACTTGGCCACCAAGATAGGAAGAACTGAGTTTGAGCTCGGCCTGGACAATACAGCAAGGAAGACTGAAAATTCAAGTTTAAAACTGCTGTGGGCCCTGCATGCTAGCACACCTGTAATCCCAGCACTTGGGAGACTGAGGCAGATTCACTGCTAGTTTAAGACCACCCTGGGGTTACCTAGTTCAAGGCCAGGATAGCTACACTGTCCTACACACTGTGAGGCACACTCAGAATGGTGTTCTGGGAAAGGTCTGAGCTTGATCCCCTTTACTGGGGCTGAGGAGTAGGTCAATTAATCTGTGTACCCTTGTCTCCACAGTGCTGGGATTATAGGTGTGGGCTACAACTTCCAGACTCAGTGGGCTGGGGCCAGCAGAGGGGATCAAACCTCAGTCTCATGCTGGGCTTTCAACCTGGCCCCAAACTTGACACTGGTATCTACCTATCCTTTAGGCTGCTGTGGCTCATGTCCTCAGGTGACCTTTGCCCCTGCAGTACAGGTGGGGAATAACCCACAGGGTCGTGGCTGTCCTCTGCCCCAGCTTGGTAGTTGCTGATGCAGACCCTGAGTAGGTGCAGAGGGCAAGACACCAACTGTCCCCAACCCCGAGGCTGCAAGCAGGCTGCTGGTGGCTCAGCCACCCGGAAAAGCTGCTGTGCTCAGCAGTGCGGCGAAGAGGCTGGGGGAGGGGGTGCGGCAGCTGCTGGGCTGGCAGCCACACTGAGGTGCAGAACGCATTCCTAAGGTGTCCAAGAGGGGGCTCCCATGCCTAAGGCCCCACCTCTGCCCCCACCCCCCACCCCCAGGGTTCTGTCTTTGGGACTTGGCAGCAGGGGAGAACAGCTAAGCCGGGAGAAAAGACATGGTTCCTTCTTTTTTCGGTACTGAGGATGAAAGACTTGTTAGTCTCCCTAACTTGTGCAGTCTGGGTTCAGGCTTGAGATCTTCCTGCCTCAGCTTCCCAGAGTGGTGAGCTGACACGTGGCTAGGAAAAGCATTATTTCAGGGACTGCCTTGCTCAGTGATTTCTTTGGGAGACTTCCCACTGCTCATTAGCTTGCTCTGGACCTGTTTCCCCATATATGGACAGCAGAATTGGGCTGCAGAGTCTGTGCTACTCGGAGAGGTTGCCTACCATCTCTGTTTTAGGATCCTCATCAGCTGAAGGAGACCAACCGCTGTCCTGCTTTAGGGCGAGGTGTCTTACTGGGGGGGCAGCTGGGACTACCAGGGTGGATGAGATTCTGCTCCAGCACTCCAAGGCCCAGCCCCCAAGGTGCACCTGTAAATTTCTTGGGCTCCGGTAAGCAGCTCTATGTAGACTGTGGGTAGGTTGTGGTCTGGAGGCTAGGGGAGGGGTCTCCAGGGGGCTGCAGGACCTAGGCTGATCTCAAATGGGTGCCAGGCCCTCCAGGCTGAGGCAGATGGGCCCCATAGGACACTTCTGGGTGGGCAAGTGCAGTCCTGGGTTGAAGGTGTATGCTTGTCCCCTGTGGCATCGGAGAGGGCCCGAAGCCCTGCAGCATCCCCTTCCCTGGGGCCCTCTCCATGTTTTCTCCTTGCCCTGCCAGATAGGTGCCAGCCTCTGCCCCACATCTCCCATGTCAGCAACTGACCCCAGGCCTGCCACCCCCCACGTGCACGCCCATGATTATAGCCACGCTCCACTCTCTGAGCAGACAGCTGGGATAAAACATGGTTTAATTTAGGGCCTGGGGCTCCGCAGGGCCAGACAGACCCGCCATGCAGCCTGGTGTACAGTGGGCATTGGCCGCCTTGGGGGTGTTGCTGGGGGACCTCGTGGCAGCAAACAGGGCAGTGTGGCTTGAGCCCCCTCTGAGGGGAGAAGTGGAGGGGAGAACCTGTGTGCCTCTCATCATGGGGGCTGGGACTACCCAGGAAGGGGGCACAACAGGAGGTTCCAAGTTTGGGGGAGGAAAGCTGGCACCAGAAAAAAGCAGCCTGCAAGACAGAGGTCTCATGGGATGGCCTTGGGGTCCTGCTCCCCTCATTTCTCGGGACCCAAGGAGAATTATTCATCCTTGTCTGTCTCCTTCCTCCCCCTCTTCCTCTGATCCTGTGTCCAGGACAAAGGGGCAGACAGAGCTACAAAGGGACTCGCTGGACATCAATCAGCCCCCTGCCCTAAAAAACTGGAGACAGGTGAGGGAGGAGGTTCCTGCTGTTGTCAGGGCAACCTGAAGGTGACAGGGGTGGTTTGGACCAAGCCTGGGCTAGGAGCTAGTTCCCAGGTGGCTTTCTGAGCCCAGACTGCTCTGGTGATCATCAACCTAAGGGGACAGTCTCAACTTGTCACATCTGCAGAGACCTCTGCTCTCCCCCCTCTGTAGGACCAGGTTTTAAGTAATGGGAGAGATTCCTGCAGAACTTTCCTGAGAAGTGAAGGGGTGACAGAGACGTGGAGACCAAGAGGTGGACTCGGGGGCCCTGGCATGGCACTGGATCCCCTCCCCACAGGGACAAAGTCCTCTCCACTCGGGGACAAAGGGCTGAGGGGTGCAGGAAGCCCCCCAGAGTGCCACTTACAAAGGGGCCAGTGTAAATAGACCCAAGCAAAGGCTCTGAAGGTGTGGGTTCAGGCATGCAGAGGCTGCACAGGCAGGTGGGGAGTCTGAGTATCCTAGGGGTCCATCCAGCACAGGACTCAGCAGTGGCCAGATTTGGGGTACCCCGGCACTGTGGGAGACCTACCTGCATCTCCCAACTTCCTCCCAGTCCTAGGAGATCAGTCCAACAGGGTACCTCACCCAAGAAATAAAACCTCCTGAGGGTTAAGGGTCCCCAGAGAAGGGGAGAGGGGCAGAAAAAGCAGGGTGCCAGGGTGCCTGTGCCCATCTCCACCAGATGCAGGGCCAGTCAAGGGAACAGGAAGCTCCACTCGCCCTGAGCCCTTAGATCTCATTCAGGGCATCAGCCGGCACTAGGCCCCGCTTCCTGCCACTGCTGACGCGGACAAAGCCATCTGGATCTCTGCTTCTGCCCACTCCGACACAGATCTGCAAGAGACAGAGGGAGTATTGAGCACTGACCTGGAGGCCTGCTGACCCCCAAGGTTCCCCGGGGGGGGTCCAGCATTTGTCCCACCCATATCTCCTAGTTTGGGGTGTGTGTGTGTGTGTGTGTGTGTGTGTGTGTGTGTGTATTTTATTTTATTTTTTTTTTTTTTAAGGGAGAGGTCTACAGGGTGTTCAGGTTTTTTGAGACAGGGTTTAGCTGTGTAGCCCAGGCTGGCCTCCTGGTGATTCTCCTGCCTCAGCCTCCAGTGTGCTGGGATTACAGGTGCGTACCACCCATCCTGCTCCTTTCCCAGGCCTCAGAGGAAGGAATAAAGGGAAAAGGACTTCCAGGTAACAGCAAGCCAGGCTCAGAGTCCACGTTTGTGAGGCTCAGGGCTCCTGATGCATTCCTCCTGCACTGTCCCGACTGTGGCTAGGATCATCGAGCCTCTCATCTCCACCAACTCCATCCCCGGCAAGGACCAGGAGGCCTGGCATAAGCCTCCTGAGGGCGCCCGCCGCCCTTCCCCTCTGATGCTGCCACAGTCATCCGCAGTGCTGGGCTCACCTGGTTTTCCTTGAGGCTCAAGTAACCCTGCTCCTTGCTCCCAGAGAAGGGCCGGCAGCAGCGCCACACATTCTCGCCTGGCCTCACCCGCTGCACAAAGTTGGCCGGGAAGAAGCCCACGCGGTCGCCGATCTTGCCCTGGGGGAGAGGCCACTGTGAGCCTGAGCCCCTGCTGCTTCAGGACCGCCCAGCGCGGGGCCTGGGCTCTGGGCCAGACGACCCTGGGCTTCTTTGGGGCTGGGAAGGCTGGGAGGGAGCAGAGGGACACAACCAGCACAGGGCAAGTCAGAGCGACAATGAGGGCAGATCTGGGAGATATGGGGGGCCTGAAGAGAAGGGGGCACAGCCATCAGGGCCCTGAATCCCCCACACCACCCCCCAAGGCACCTTCCACCAGTCTTCGTTGGAGTCATCCACGAGCATGATGCGATCTCCAGGCCTGCAGAAAGAGAGCTAGGCAGCCCTAGGGGTGCCCCCAGAGGGCCCCACAGGCGTACAGAGCCCGCCCGCAGTCACTGTGGCCTTCAGAGCCCACCCAACTCCAGTCCTAGGGGGCCTCAGCCTCCTCCGGCCAGGGAGCCCCTCCCCCAGTGCCCCGGGTGGAGGTGCTGAGCCAGGAGGCCTGCAGCTGCTGGATCACAGAAAGGACTCACTGCAGGGCCAGGTCGTTGCTCTCCTGGGGCAGGAACTTGTAGAGGGCTACGTAGGAGTACATGGGCCCCACTTCCTTCCGCAGGGTCGCCTTGAGGGGCTGGGGAGAAGCGCTGGGTGGGCGCTGAGTGCACAAACCTTTCGCTGCCCCATCGTGGCCTACTCGGAGGGCCTGCCTGGGGACCGTGAGGTGCCACATCCTCCCTTGGGCAGCAAGCACGGGTGACAGAAGGTCCCCTGGGGGGCTCTCACACTGACACCGCCCGTCCCTTAAGCATTCAGGACAAATCTGGGAGCCGTGGCTCTGCCACTCACCCATGCGAGATCAGGGACAGCACTCTGCCCGAAGGGGCCTCTTACCTGCTGCCCAGGGCTCCGGTCCTCTGCTCCTAAGTCTTCACTCTCAGCCAGGGCTGCGAACACGGGGCCGCAGGGCGGGGCCAGGTGTGAGTGCCCACCCCCGCACCTTCTCCACTCCCCCCCACTCCTTCCCTTGCTCACCACCATCGCTGGGCCCCTCCTCCGAGCTGCGGATGCTGCCTTCCCCATCCTCTGCCAGCTCCTCGCGCTCGCTCTGGGCACAGGCAGGAGGCCCGCTCAGGCCCAGCACTGTGGCGCCCCAGCCTGGCCCCTCGACCTCTCCCCACTGCCCTCTCCCCTCCAGTACCAGGCTCTGCGTGGGGGACTCAGATGTGCTGCTGAAGCTGGAGCGGTTCATCAGGGCCAGGGACGTGCCGTAGCGCAGGGTCTCGTATATTGGGTCCACCTTCCCGACGGGCCCTGCTGGGCAGCCACATTCAAGACCAGAGTCTGCAGCCTGGCTCTCGGCTCGCCGAACTCCTGGCCCCGCTGTCATCCCCTCCCCGGCTGCCCCAAGCCTCCTCCTCCTCCCTGTGGCCTCTCTCTATCCTCCCTGGGTGCCCAGGCAGAGATCACGATGCCTCACTGTCCTACTGCCCACAGCCACCACAGCCCTTCACTCAACCTCCCTAGTCCTAGGGAACGCACACACATCTTTGCTCCACCACTGCTGTGGTCCAAGCTATCAAACTCTGAGCAACCTCATGGCCTCCCAGCCCCAACTCTCAGGCCCTCAGTTCAGCCCATCCAAACTATGAGACAGCTGCAATGCTCTCATCAAAACCAAGATTTCTGTTAGAATAAGACTGTTTCAGCCAGGTTTGCAGTGGATAATCCCAGCACTCTGGGAGGCTGAGGCAGGAAGATCCTTAAATTTGAGCCCAGCCTGGGCAATTTAGTGAAGCATCTCAAAATAAAAAACTACAGAGCCTCTGGATTCAAGCTCCAGGACTACAATCTATCAGTCAGCGGAAACAGTCCCCGCCTTGCTTAGGGGACACTCACCGGTGGGTGGGGACTCTCTGCTCATGGTACAGGCTGGTGGTGGCTCATGCACCAGGAGCGGGGAGCTGAAGTTGCGGCGGAAGGAGGCAGACTGTGTTAGGGGAGCAGAGGCAGAGGTCAGGGCTGAGGGATACCCACGAGTCCCAGCTGTGGGGCCCGGGAAACCCAGCTCACCGTCTTGCCTGGGCATTCCTGGTGGGAGGTCTCCTCTGAGCACCAGAGGTGGACACTGGCCTTGCAGCTCCTACAGCGCAAGCCCTGCTTGGAGTTTCCTGGAAGATTTGAGGTTCAGCCAGAGGGCTTGGTCAAGAGCGGGCACAATCCTGGGCACGGTGGGAGGGCAAGGGCACAGGAAGTTCAGGGCTGGGCATCCTCTGCCTACACAGTGAGGCAAAGTGGCCTGGAAGCCTGAGGCTCAAAGAGCACGGGCACCGACATGACTAACACAACCACCCAGCGACACTCTTCTTCCTCTGCTTTTTGCAGCGTGGGGTGAACCCAGAGCCTCACATGGGCTGGGCAGCACCCAGGAGAAGTGACACAGCCAGCGCCTGGATGGCTCCCCATACCCACCAGCCTTCCCCTGGGGCCCAGAACCTACCCACAATGAGCTGGTGGCACAGCAGGCACGGGCTGGCACGCTTGAAGACGTACTCCTGGAAGCCATGAAGCCTGGAAGGCTTGAGCGGTGCCACGGGGCGCAGTGCCGGACATGGGGAGGGTGCTGGGGAGGATGTGGTCGATGGGGAGGGCGGAGGCAGTGGGGTTGGGGGTGTGAGCAGCACCTCGGTGGGACACTTGAGCTCAGAGCTGGAGCGCAGGAAGAAGTTCTCCACACTCTTGCTCCTCAGGATGGTCTTGAGGGACAGTGAGCGCTTGAACCACTGCAGCTGGGGAGGAGGGTGCAGCATGGGGACATGGGGCCAGAGCATGGAGAGCTAGGGGTGGTGCATGCCTGTGACTCGTGCTCAGGAAGCTGAGACAGGAGGATGGCTCCCACCCTGGGCCTGAGTCTTTCTGCAGAACTGTCCTTGCTACCTGTGCCTCCCTGGGCAGCCACCTTGCAAGGTTCTGGGACTTTTGTGCTTCCCAGGAGCTTTGACACATCTGTCCTCTGTCATCTCATGAACACCTCTGTATCCTTCCAAGACCTTCCTGCAGTGTCCCTGCTGTGGTGGACCTTACCCTCCTCTGGTGCCCACTGCCCTTGTGCCAGTCCTGACCTGCTGGCTGCTGCCCACCCCCACCGCAGCTTACTGCTGTCACTAATTCTCACTCCCTCAGGAAGTGATGACATTTTGGAGACAGGATCTTGCGAAGTTGCCCTGGGTGGCTTTGAATTTGAGTGGCAGGGATTACAGGCATATGCCCTAAGGACCAGCACTGTCCCACAGGTCCCTCCAGGGGAGTTGCCCCCAAAGGTGTTGGTGGGCTGGCCACAGCAGATGAAGGGCCAGAATCCTCTCCTGAGAGCTCACTCGAGCACACTCGAGTTGCCCAGAGCCTTGAGGGCACCTCCACCTGTCCATTCCTTCCTACCAGTGCACAAAGGTGCAGACCTGGCTCTGGGCAGTGGGACTTGGCCAGGGCTCCTGGTTGGTGCTCCAGAAAGCCTGTGTGTCATGGTCACCAGCCTGGCCAAGGTGCCAAGGTGATGAAGTGATGGCCTCCAGCCCCTGCAGGCAGCAGAATGCATGGGGAGCAGGCAGGGCTGGGCACAGGCAGCCATGGTGTATCTGCTGGGTGCCAGGGCCTCAGGTCCTGCACAGGGGCCGCCCTGAGCTTGGCACTTGAATGTGGTCTGTGTCAAGCAGGGCTCAGGGGCTCCTGGAGGCCCCAAGGGGGTGGATGTGCTCCTCACTGTTCTGCCCAGGGACCCTGGGCATAGACCAGCACACACAGAAGGCAAAACCAGGGAGATGTGCCAGATGGAGTAGAGTGAACCTACCAATTGAAGACAAAAGCTTTTTTTTTTTTTTTTTTTTTTTTTGAGGAACCAGGGATTGAACTCAGGCCCTTGTGCTTGCCAGGGAAGCATTTATTCTACTGAGCCATCTCCCTGGCCCCAACAAAAGCTTTTATACTTCCCTGCCCTGAACCTCAGTTTCTCCATGCTCAAGAGGGAGGAGGTAAGACCAGATCCAAGGGATACAAGGCTCTGGGGCCAAACCCAGCCACCCACTAGAAACTTGCAACTACAGGGGCCTGCTATTGTCAGGTGCTGGAGTTCAGCCAGCTATCTATCTTTGTTTCTCTCTTTCACCACCACCCCCCTTTTTTTTTGCAGTGCCAGGGATTGAACTCAGGATCACCCCTGAATATCACTCATGGAATGCAGTTTAGGCTGGCCTTGAACTCACCATATAGTCAGGTTGACCTCAAACTTGCAGTGATCCTCCTGCCTCAGCCTCCTTAATGCTGAGATGACAGGAATGCATCACCACACACCTGGCTTTGAGCTAGCATTTCTTTTTTATTTTTGGTACCAGAAATTGAACTCAGGTGCTTGTGCTTATCATGTGGCACTGTGCCCTGAGCTATATCCCCCCCCCCCCGCTGAGCTACTGTTTCTCCAGCATCTGGTTAGTTCTGGCACCACCCTCTGAGGAGGTAATCTTCTCTCCCACATTTCAGGTGAGAATCTGAAGCTCTTGAAGTTAAAATCCTCAGCAGCTAAGGAGCAGAGTTGGGCTCTGATCAAGCCTCTGGCTGCTAAAGCTGGAGTGGCCAGGAGCAACTGTGGACCCACTCCGCTCTCAGCTGTGCCAGGGCTCATCCACTGGGTCAGACAAAGGATTCAGGACTATCAGCTACCTGAGGGACTGGCCAGCTAGAATGGCCCCACCCACCCCTGCTGTGCCCTGTCTGCCTGTGGCTCAGCTCTTGCTTTGGGAAGCGTGCAAGAGCTTGGGACCACACTATCTTTGGGCAGCTGCAGTTGCCAGAAGTGCTTTCCTACACACAGAGAAACCTGCCTCACTGTGACTTCTGCCCCTGACCCCTGCATCCCCTCCCAAGGCAGCACTGCCACAGGGACCCTCACAGGATAATATCCTGAATTTCCCCACTCTGCAGCCTGTCCTGTTTCCTGGTACTCCTCTCCCTGGTCTCAATGTCAACAACCATTGCTGCAGGGTACCAGGCGCCTCTGGAACATGATGTTCCCCAGCAACAGGGCAGCTCAACTATGCCAGCCAAGTTCCTGGCTCAGCTGAGGGCCCCAGGTCCCTGGAGGGTGGAGAAGTGGGAAGGGACAATGTGCCACCTGGGGTAGCTGGCCGATGAGAAGGGATCTGGCTAGAGGGCAGGATGGGGCATCTCTGCCAAATGGCTTGCCGCCTGGCCACTCCAGAAACATCTGCCTCTGGCTCGGCCTCTTGGACCTAACCGCCACTGCCTGGCCAGCTCTGCCTCTCCTGGGACTCCACACCTCTGCTCTACATCCACCAGCTATCATGAGAGTCCATGCCTTAGCACACAGAGAAGTTGCTGCATCGTGTTCCCTCCTGGGCTCCCCAGCTTGTCCTCAAGTCTGTTTTCCTGGGAAGCCCTTCCCATTTCCTCCCTCCCCATGGCTCCTGGGTGGTCTCTTCTTTCCTCAATGTCCCACAGCAGCTCCCAAAAGGGCCCCAGGCAGCTGGCAATAAGTGGCAGCAGACAGTGCAAGCTGACTCAGACAGCAGAGCTGGCTTGGCAGGGCCTCCCCAGGGATGGTCCAAGGGGGTGCAGTGCAGCCAACCCCCATGTGCTGGGAGGAGTGAGAGGAACAAGACTCTTGGGAGGGCTGGTGAGTGGGTGCCTGCAGAACTGGGCCCCAGGCTTTGGGACAGCAGGAGGCTGGAACTGGGCTGCCAAGCAATGCCCAAGGGGTTACCAAGTGGAGGCAGAGCTCTGGAATGTTGGCTTCACTGCCTGACAGTGACTCCCGATAGACCTGTCTCCCACCCTGAGCTGGGTGGGCAACACCCCTCACTTCCCACCCCTAGACTCTGAAGGCCCAAGCTTCTTTGAGCCAGGAGGTGGTGACATTGGAGGGTCCTTGGGCTAGAAGAGGCAGGTAAGCTCTTCCAGGCCCCACCTCCCCTCCCCACACAGGCTGAGCCAGCAGTCCTCTGAGTGCTGAGGTGGCACTGCCCAGGACTCCTGCTTGTGCCACCTGGAGCAGCTCCTGGGGAAGAAAGAGGGTGCCACAGCAGCTAGGCCTCAGTGCAGGAGCCTGGATGGGGGGGATCTCAAGTCCTCAGGAAGCATGGGTAGCTAAGAAGACTGGGAGCACCCCAGGGTGTGGTGCTGCCTGTCGGAGCTGTCACAAACACCCCAGCATCTCATCCCTTTCCCCAGAGAGGATCAAGGAAAGGCTGGGCATCTCAGCCTGGTGGATGGAGGACAGAGGTCATGTGGGCATGGATTCTGGCCTGATGTCCCAGTCAGCCCCCATCAGAGCCCCTTCACCTCCCCCACCTCACTCCCTGTGTCCTTGACCTTGAATTAACCTCTTATGGGGAGGGTGGTAGGGATGGATGAGGGAAGGAGAAGCCAAAACCCTCCAACACCCCCACGCCCCCTCCCTAGCTGTCCTCAGGGCTCCTTTTCTTTGGGTAACAGGGAAGAAGGTCTTGACCAGAAGTCAGGGGACAGGCAAGGGATGCAACCCCTTCTTTCTTGGGTGGCTTTGGCAGAACTTGTTCCTAAAGCGTCCAGAACTCTAGAGGTACAGGTTGAGGCGAGCTAGGCCTCCCCCAACCCGTTCGAGTCTGGGCCCTGCCTGCCTGTCTTGCTGGGGAATAATTTATTCATTGTGATTCCCGCAGGATCAACCATCGTTCATAATTAGGGTTAATTATGACATTCATTAATTACGACTTCTTTTGCTGTGCCCCACCCCCGCTCCCGTGTGGGGGTGGGGCCGCCTCTGACTGCTCTGGAGACGCGGAGAACACTCAGGGGCCCCCGCTGGACCGACGACCGGCGCTGCCGCAGCTCGGGGCAGGCGCGGACGACGAAGCTGTGCACCCCGACTCTGATCCTCCCGAGGCTGGGGGTTTGGGAGTGCGAGACAGCTATAGGTTCCGGAGACCCAGGAACCCACAGATAAACGCACACGCTGACACCCGGATGAGCCAGACAGGTGCAGCGACATTGAGCCAAGCGCCCCGCACGCACACGCACCGTCCACAACCGTGGCGCGCGCTCCCCGCTGGCCACAGCCTCGCTGGCGAGGCCGAGCGGCCGGGGTCCCCGAGTCCCCTCGTCACTCACCTCCCTCGCTACCCGAATGGCAGCTCATCTCTGGGGTCTCCTTGCGCCCTCCGGCCCCCGTTACCCCCAAGCCTCCCTCGTGGCGAGGGACCTCGCGCCCTCTCGCTACCTTAGTTTCCTGGGCCACAGACCCGGTCCCCGGGGGGCTGCGGGCGGCCGCGTCCTCGGGCTCGTTCTCCTTCTCGCTCATCTCGGTCATGGTCGGGGATGGGACCGGCCCCGACGGCAGGCGTCTCCCGGGCCCCGCCGGCCCCTAGGAGATCGCGCCCCGGGCCCCTCAGGCGGACCCCGCCGGGACACAGCAGCCCCGGCCCCGGGGCTCGGGCGGGAAAAGTTGCTGGGACCCCGGGCGCGGGGACCGAGAGCCCGCAGAGGATACGAGCGCTGCGGGCAGGGGGACGTGGGTCCGTGCAAACGGGCGGCAGCCGAGCGGTCCGAGCCCGGCCCGCCGCTTCCTCTGCGCCCGCCCATCGCGCCCCTCCCGGCCCGGCCGGCGCCCGCGGCCCCTCCGCCCAGTCCCCGCCGCCCAACTTTGATTTAGGAGGTCGCGTGGCCCCGCCCCTCAGTTGCCATGCAAATCATCTTTCCTGCTATTGGCTATTGCAGTGGGCAGGAGGGCTAGGAGGCGGGGTTTTGGGGGGCTCGACTGGAGCGGGCGGGGCTTGAGGGGCGCAGGCAAGAAGAGGGTGGATTTACACTGAAAACCCGGGGATGCTTCAAAGTGGACTGGGCCACCGTCGTGGAGTCTGGGTTGGGGCTGCAGGAAATGCGGAGTTGGATCTACAGCAGCAAAGCAGAGAGAAAGACCGAAGTTAGGGCTTCCTCATAGTGGAGACAGGGAGATACTGCACTTTGACAAGGAAGAGCGGGGACCGGTGCACCCCATCAACTGGATGCCTCCCTGCCTGTGGTCTCTCCAAATACACACACCCTGGCTGGCTGAATAGGGGAGACAACTCGAGGGACCCCAAAACAGGGCTAAAGCGTCCTTCCTCAAGAATTGGAAGCAGGAGTGTAATCCGGACTTGGTGTTGGGGCCTCAGCAGAAGAGGGGGCCCGTTTTTTGTTGTTGTTGTTTGCAGTACCAGGTATAGGGCTCAGGACCTTGCGCTTGGCAGGCAAATGCTTATTCTACTGAGTCATCTCCCCAGCCCCGAGGGCGCCCATTTTAATGCTTAAAGTCCCCAACACAGGACACACACACACACACACACACACACACACACTGGGTCACAGCGACAAGTGGGGTTTGGCAGGGACGGGGACTCCACAACATCCTTGCCTCCCCTCCTGAAGCGGCTGAGCTGCTGCCTCCAAGGCCTGGTGGTTCCTTAGTGCCCTTCCCCCAAGTGCCCCGCACCCCTCGCCCAATTTCCCGCTCAGCTTCAGTGCTTGTCCTGCCCAAGGTGGTCTGGTGGTGACAGACCCCTTCCTTGGGTGTGAATGCAGAGATTTCTGCTTGAAATCTTCCTTCCCCAGCTGTGGATGAGATGGGGCATCCACAGGGGTACTGCCTCTCCAGGGGGCCAGCCACCTCCAGGACCTCTGGACTGCCCTGAGGGAGCTTAGCCTGGAAGCCCTGCTCCAGGTTCTGTGTCCAGGAACAGAGACTTATTTACCAGCAGTGCAGGAAGTAGGGCAGGGCAGATGGAGGGGTGGGGGGCTGAGCTTGCTCCCTCCCCCATCCTGGCCCCCAGCTGTCTCCAGAGCTTACCCCAAACCCTCAGGCCCAGCCTTGTCGGGGAGGCCCAACTCCTGGCTCAACTTTGCCTCCCTCCCTGGGCAGCTACATCATCCTGGGACTGGGACTGGGACACGGGGGTAGGCCTCCCTCTGATCCTGGCTAGGACCTCAAGGACCCTCTCCTGAGTTTAGAGATTGTCTTTTTTTTTTTTTTTTTTTGTCTTTTTGAGACAGGGTCTCACTATGCAGTTCAGGCTGGCCTTAAGCTCACTTTGTAGCTCAGGGTGGTCTCGAACTCACACCAATCCTCCTGCCTCAGCCTCCCGAGTGCTGGGATTACAGGCATGCACCACCACGCCCGGCTAGAGATTGTCTTGAAAGGGACCTGTGTCCCCTACCCCCCAATACATGAAGAATGGGTTGGGGCTGTGGATCCCTAGAGTCCCCTCTTCAGTTCAT
The DNA here is from genome assembly GCA_004027165.1 of Ctenomys sociabilis. Classification (NCBI taxonomy): domain Eukaryota; kingdom Metazoa; phylum Chordata; class Mammalia; order Rodentia; family Ctenomyidae; genus Ctenomys; species Ctenomys sociabilis. Next base: position 39,163 of record PVKA01010281.1, read on the forward strand.
TGTGCACACAGGGACAGTAAAGGACATTTACCAGAACCTGGGTATCCTCACCTGCGAGGTGGAGACTGTACCATCTTGGCCCTTCTGTCCTCACTGATGGAGATTGGAGGTGGCAGCAGCGAGTACCCAGCCCAGGCAGGCAGGCCTGGTGAGTTCCTGTGCCTCCCACCACTTTTCCTGAAGCAGAGAGATGAAAGCATCCTCCCTCCTTGGCCATTTGGGGCCTTCTGGTCCTTGGGGGACCAAGGAGAGGCATTTCTCACTTATCTTGGTGAGAATTCCCAGGGGGTACCAAGGGAAACCAGGAGGGAAGGCTGTGGGCCTAGGGACATCTGGCTTGGGGGCCATCCGAAGCCTGAAGACCGTTGACCTCTGCGTGTCCTTGTTGGCTGCAGCTCGTCTGTGTCAGCTCGAGCTCCCAGAATGAGTCTGAGTCATTGTCTCAGAGCTGAGGACGCCCACTGCAGTGGTTCTGAGACTGGGCAGGAGCAGCAGGGCAGCATCTCCAGTGGGGAGGACCCACTTCTGCTCAGCTCAGGAGGGATGAGGAAGAGGTGATAGTGACACTAGAGCCTGCTGGCCCCAGGGAGGTGACCATCATGCTGGAGAAGCTAACAGAGCCCAGAGGTGACAGTGGCTCCCAAGGGGAAATGACAGGGGCCACAAGCTCTGGTGAACTTGTGACAGAGGGAGTGGCCCAGAGAATGTTGAAGCACATATGACACAAGGTCCAAGATATTAAGAGGGCCTGATGGGCATTCAGCTTCATCCTCCCTGTCCTGTGAGCTGGAGGCGTGTTCCTTGTCATTCATTTATGTTTGTTCTGTTTCTTGAGACAGGGTCCAAGCCAGCCTCAAACATCCAGGAACTGGGCTTCCAAGTACTAGGATTCTAGGCTCAAACCACCACTATGCTCTGCCTGCTTTCTTTCTTTTTAGATTGTCAGAATTGGGGTTAGGTTAGGTAGAAATGGGGCATTGGGGAAAATACTATTGTGGCCTTGTTGGTTTACCTCAGTGTTCTTTTTTTTGTTGTTGTTGTTTTTGTTTTTTTGAGACAGGGTCTCACTGTGCAGTTCAGGCTGGCCTTAAGCTCACTTTGTAGCTCAGGCTGGTCTCAAACTCACAACAATCCTCCTGCCTCAGCCTCCCGAGTGCTGGGATTACAGGCATGCACCACCACACCAGGCTGTCAGTGTTCTTTTGAGGAAGAAGTATGTACATGTAAAGAGCTACAGCTGGTTGTTCTTGTAGGGGTGTGTGCATATGTGTAATTGTGATTGGAATTACACACAGGTGGTATCCCACCTGGTATGTTTGGGGGATTGAACTCAGGACCTTATGCTTGCCAGGCAGGTGCTTATGCTACTGAGCTATCTCCCCAGCCCTTGCTTGATCTTGGGAATTTTTTTTCTTTTTTTGCGGAACTGGGGATCGAACTCTTGTGCTTGCCAGAGAAGCACTTATTCTACTGAGCTATCTCCCTGGCCCCTTTTGAGAATTCTTATACTCTAGTACGTTGTGACTGGACCTCAGGAAGTTCATGACCATCTTGAAGCTGGGGGAGATTTTGGAGAATAAACAGAATATGGTGCCCAAACCTTGGATCCCAGCACTCAACTTAGTGTCAGAGCAAAACCTTGTCTCAAAAAGAGGGGGAAGGAAGCCTGCCCTCAGATCAGTTGTTTAAGCACCTGCCCATGCAAAGTCATCAGGATACCATGGTTCGATCCCCAGCTAGCCTTGCCCTTCAGGCAGCCTGAGCTACAAAAAAATAAATAAATAAATAAATAAAAGATCTATCATATCTTTGTATAAGATAGGCCTATAATCCTAGCACTCAGGAGATTGAGGCAGGACGATCCTTAAGAATTCATTACTAGAAGGGCTAGGGATATGGCTCAGCAGAATAAGCACTTGCTTGGCAAGTGCGAGGGCCTGAGTTCAATTCCTAGTTCCTGGAAAAAAAAATTCTGGGTTGCGGAGACAGCTCAGTGACATAAATGGCAAACACAAGTTCTGAATTTAATCCCTGGTACTGCAAATAAAAATTAGACTAGGGAGAGTCCAGTGGCATGGTGCCTGCCTAGCAGGCTGGAAGTCATGAGCTCAATTCCTAGAACAAAAAAAAAAAGGGTCAGCCAGATAGCTCAGCAGACTAAAGCACCTGCTTAGGCAGAGTACAGTAGCTAAGGTTGGATCCCTGGCCTGCCCTGAGACAGGGATTAAGACTGGGTGTGGTAGTGCTGCCTGTAATCCCAGAGCTTGGGAGGCTGAAAACAGGAGAATCACTATAAGTTTGATCTATGTAGTAAGACCCTGTAGAGCCTGTCCTAAATACATAAAAAACAAAAGAGAGGGGCCGGGGAGATGGCTCAGTAGAATAAGCGCTTCCCTGGCAAGCACAAGAGCCTGAGTTCAACAATCCCTGGCTCTGCAAAAAAAGAAAACAAAGAAAGAAAAAAATCAAACCCAGCAAAACAAAACAACAGCTGGGTATATAGCTTATACAGCTGGGTTTTACCCTTAGAACTGAAAAAAAAAAAAAAAAAAAATTGGAGGATAATAAACACCCCCTGCGCAGGCGGGGAGCAGAGCACAGATGGCAGGCTGGTTTCCCGCCCTGGGGATACAGAGCCTCTCCTTTGGCCCTTAGAGCATCTGAGATTCACAAAGGCAGTGCAGTGCTGGGCCAGTGACCCTAGGGCCAGCCCTCAGTGTGTGGCATCTGACTGTCCCTCCTGCCATTCTTTCTCCAGAGCCAGGGAGATAGCTCAGTGACATAAGCACCTGTCTAGCCAGTGCGAGGCCAGGAGTTCAATCCCTGGTACTAAAAAAAAAAGAAAAAAAAGAAAAGGAGAATAGACTTATATGGGGCAGGGGGATAGCTCAGTGGAATAAGTGCTTTCCTGGCAAGTGCAAGGGCCTGAATTTAATCCCTGGTTCCACCAAAAGAAAAGAAAAAAGGTACTTGTTTATGGGCTGGGAAAATAGCTCAGTGGAGTAAGCACTTTCCTGGCAAGCACAAGGTCCTGAGTTCAATCCCTGATACCACCAAAAAAAAAAAAAAACCCCAAAAACTTGTACCATTCTTTCTCCATCATGGCCAGGGAACCAACCCCAAGGGGCTGGCATCTCCTCCTGGCCAACTGGGTCTGCACTCCCAGCTGGGCTGGGGAGAAAGCGCCGAACCAGCCTCAGCAAGGCAGAGTGCACAGAGGCCCCTCAGACGTGGGCTGACCCTGTGCCCCCATCTTCCTGTCCCCTGAGGCCCTGGAGGCAGACACTGCTCTGAGGAGCTCAGCCTGGGGCAGGCAGAGGTCATTATGGTTTTATGGAAATCCAATAGGCCTTGCGCAAGCAGCTGACACAATTCCTGGCTGTGCATCTGGGACAGCCAGGTCCCCAGGGCCTGGAGGAGCATTCCCCCCACCACCAATGCTGCTGCCACTAGCTCCGGCTCTTGGGACTCTGGCATAGAGCCACCCTCCAGCTGTCTTTAGCCCTGTCCCTAACCTGCCCTGAGTTAGCTTCTCCCTGCCTCTGTGCCCCAGGCTTCCTGGAAAGGAACATTATGGACCCTGGCATGTGCCACTGCATGTCCCCAGCTGTCCCCCATGTCCACTGCAAAGGCGGTGCTCCCTGGGAGAGCTGCTCTGATGATGGGGCTGGGGACATTTCCTTCTCCTCTGTCCAGGAGTCCCTTTCTCCTGAAGACTTCCCTTTGCTCTGTTGCTCAGAACACAGGCTGCTGTCAGTCACGACTGCCCCCAACCTGTTCTGACCTCTGCTTCCTCTATCGCCCACCCACCCACTCACCTATCCACAAAACATCTGTTGCCAAGGTAACAGTAATGGCCTCAGTTAGGGGCCATTGCCAGAGAGTAGTAGATGGAGGTAAGGCAGGGGTTAGAAGTTTGGGGGAAGGAGCGCTGAGGGGGAAGGAGCGCTGAGCGCGAAGTGCAAGTGTCCTGGAGGGAGCTTTGGGTGGAGGGCGTTGGAGCAGAAAGGGGGGCTGTGGCTGGGCTAGACAAGGGCTGCATTGGACAAGGTCCAGGGAGAAGGTAAGGGGAAGCTGAGGTTGGCCACAGAACGACTGAGGGCCCAGGTAGAGGGGCAGGCTCCGACTATGGAGGCTAGGCCCAAGCGGAGGGGTCAGTGAGTAAAACCCGGGCCTTGAGGGGTTGCATCTGGGCACCTAGCAACTGATGCTTGCATTCAAAGTGCTCTACTAAATCCCAATCCAGAAGACACAGGAAGCCAAGCAGAGCAGTGCAGCCTTAATCCCAGCTAATAGGAGGCTGAGGCAGGAGGACTGCCTCAAATTCAAAGGTAATCTAGAGTACACAGAGTTCAAGGCCAGTGTGGCCTTGTCTCAAAAGTGGCAAAAGTGAATCCTTGTCTTTAAAAAAAAAAAAGGCACAAGAAGCCAGAGTCCTCTTAGCCCACTGTGGTGCACCTCACACAAAGGCAAGAGAGGCTGTGCACAGGAGCACAAGGTAGGGACCCAGGAGCTTCCAACCCAGGCAAGGTAGCAGCTTTGTGACACAAACAGCCTCTTAGAGCTCCTAGTAAATAGGAGGGGGCCAGGGAGCCAGGGCTTGGAGGTGAGCTGAAAGAGAGGAGCAAAGGCCTGGTCTGGTGGGGCTGGGATGCTGGGTGTCCCCACCTCACACATAGCACCCTCAACTCGCCCACTGTGGGTACCTGGGGTGGGGGTGGGGAGAAAGCCAGGCACCTCCCTGCAGCTTGGACAGAATTGGAGAACTTAGCGCTCAGTGATACAGCATCCACCAGAGTTCTACGCTGGTTATTATCCTCCATTTTTTTTTTTTAATTTATTTCTAAGGGTAAAACCCAGGGTCTTTATGGGGTGGGGATGGGGGACACAGAAACACCTTGAATTTGGCTGCAAGAACAGGCAGATAGAGGTGACCACAGCGACCACACCTGTAATCCCATCTACTCTCTGTGACGCTGAGGGAGGACGACTGCAACTTTGAGGTCAGCCTGGGCAAGAATCTGCTGCAAATATAAAAGGGCTGGGGAAGGTGACCCTGAGTAGAGCATCTTTGGGTTCAGTCTGAAGTACTGGGGGGAAAAAGTGTTTATTTTTCTATGCCCCTTTAAAAAAACAAAAACAAACACAAAAAGCAGCACTGATGGGCCACTGATAACCTGGAAGAGGGGACAGGACACAGGTTCCAGTCTGTTCCAGCCTGCTCCTTACCAGATGGCCAGTGAACCCAGCTCACACAGGGCAGGGGCCACAGGCACTAGGGCCAGCGCAAATGTCTGGGTTCCGCCTTTCACAGCCACCAAAGTTCACATCCCTGCCCTCAGCCAGTGACCACAAGTTGCCAGGCAGTATCATCAAGCTTCACTTCTGGGGCTGAAGCTCAGACACTGCGCTTCTTTGGGTTGTTGAATGAAAAACAAAGGAGAAACGGTTCTCCTCTCAGGCTTTCTTTTCTTTAGGGGAGGGGATGACCCCTCTGCAGATCTTTGAGTTTGCACATTGCCCTGTGGTGCATGTGTGCGCGCACGTGTGTGTGGGTAAAGGATTGAACCCAGGGCCTTCGTGTGGCGCTACATCCTAGACCCCTCCCCAACTTTTGTGGTTTTTTTTTTCTTTTTTGTCTTTTTGAGACAAGGTCTCACTATGCAGTTCAGGCTGGGCTTAAGGTCACTTTGTAGCTCAGGCTGGTCTCGAACTCACAACAATCCTCCTGCCTCAGCAGTGCTGGGATTACAGGCATGCGCCACCACGCCCGGCTCCTTCCCAACTTTTGAACCTTGCTAAATTGCTCAACTGCCGAGTCTGGGCTCGAACTTGTGACCCTCCTGCTTCAGACTCCCAATGTTGGGATTCCAGACGTGCGTTCGACCTCAGCGCGTCGCGAAAGACTCGCTGTCATCCCAACAAGGGGACGCGGCTCAGCGCTGGCGGGCACCAACCGCTTCTCTAGAGGGAACAACGGACATAAGCACACGAGAGAAGGCCCTGCGCACAGCGTGATCGCAGCTGGACCCGCGGCGCAGGGTGGCCCCGCCCGCGTAGGTTGGGCTCCGCGGCCTCTCCGCCCACCCACAGTTTACCAGGCTGCTCCCCGCCCCGTCCCGGCAGCAGGAGGCGGGCTTAAGGGCGGGGCCTCGGGCAGGGGCGGGGCCAGGCCACTCCCGCAGCTCCCGAACCAATCCTGGGAAATGCGCATGCTCTGCAACCCCAAGCCCAGGCTGCCGGAGGTGTGCACGGTCCTTCAAGTGGCAGGGGCTGGGTATGACTGTCCGTTGGGCGGGAAACCAGTATCATCGCGGTGTGTGATGGCGTTGCCAAGGAGACCCCTGTTGGGTGCATTATTCAGATTGATCCTCGCAGCCTCAGTGGCAGGGAGGGACTGTTGAGGAAACAGGCACGGAGAGGTTGAGAATTTCCGCAAGGACACAGACCTGAGTGATAGCTGAAATGAGATCTAGAGATACTTTACGCCTGCCGTCCCAACACGTGATCTGTTGAGCGCTGTCATCTGCCAGGCGGAGAGCCTGAGCCAGGGATTCCACAAGAGAGCGGCGGCGGCTGTCACAGGCCTGCCTTCTAGGAAGCCGGCTAGAACGCCAACTCGGTAGTCTAAGGCTGGAGGACGCCAGCGAGCTAGAGAGGCCAACCAGGGAAATTTAGTGAAATTCAGTCTCTCTCTGAATTTAAAAAAAAAAAAAAAAAAAAAAATGGTGGGGGACATAGCTCAGTGCAAAAGGACTGATTGGTTTCAATTCCCAGCACCAAAACAGTAGCCTATAGGGGCTGGGGAGATAGCTCAGTAGAATAAGCACTTGCCTGGCAACTGCAAAGGTCTGAGTTCAATCCCAGGTTCTGCAAGAGAAAAAACAAAAAATATGGTAGCCTGCTAACTGGAATTTAAATCCTTTTTGGGGGGTGTGTGGGGAGGGGACTGGGATTCAAATGCAGGATCTTTAGCTTGCCAGGGAGGTACTGTGCCACCGAGCTACATCCCTGGTCCACAACCTTTTTAAAAACTACACTATTAAAATTATTATTATTATTATTATTATTATTATTTTATTTTTTGCAGAATTGGGGATTGAACTTAGGTCCTTGCGCTTGCCAGGGAAGCGCTAATTCTACTGAGCCATCTCCCAGGCCCCCTACACTATTTTTTTTTTAAAGAATGCATACTGAGTTCAATCCCTGATACCAAAAATAAATAAATAAATAAATAAATAAATAAATAAAGCATGCATGCGTGTATATATTCATTTTTTTTTTCCTTTCCTTTTGAGATAGACAATGTCTCACTGTGTAGCTCCAGCTGACCTTGAACTTGCAGGGACTCTCCTGCCTCAGCCTTTACAGGGGGTATCTTGTCAGATGCAGTGCTTTCTGGGTAGAGATCTCTCTGGAAAGCTATGCAAGGGGCCTGGGGACTTGGTTAGGCCAGCCAGGTGTGTGTGGGGGAGGCAGGATTTACTGACCATAGCCTCACAGCAAGGCTTGATGTGCTAAAGTACTTGGCTGGTAGGTGAAGAGCTTTGCTTCTCATCCTGTAACAGTGAGGCCAGGGGCAGGACTGCAGACAATGCAAAAGAACCTAAAGCCAACATCAGTGCTGTAGACTTGTAATTGCAGCATTCTGAGAGGCAAAAGCAGAAGGATCCTGATTTCAAGGCTAGACCAGGGCAGTAGCACATAGTTAAGGATGAAAAGGTGCTGGTGAGTGGCTAACAGGCCAGGCTAGAGGCCAGCAGGGTTCCAGACCCCTTACATGTGGTGGGAACTGGAGTTGCCCCCTCCCTTCTGTGCCCCAGGCTCACTGTGTCAGCACTGAGCTTCTGCCTTGATGGGCACCTGCCAGAGGCTGGCAGCTCTGCGCACAGCGCTGTCCCAGGCCTCTCCCCAGATGCGTGGATTCTGCCCCTGCTTTGCTGTGGTCCTGCCTTTGGTCCCTGGCCCTGAACTGTCTCCTCTCCATGCATGGGTGGTGGAGCTAGCAGTACTGGGGATTGAACTCAGGACCTCTGTGCTGTCCTACATTACAGCCCTTTATTTGTATTCATGTTGGGTCTTGCTAAGTGACTGAGTTGCTGTGACTGGCCTCCAACTTGTGATCCTCCTGCCTCAGCCTCTTAGGGTGCTAGGATTCGATTCCTCCAGGTCCAGCTGCATGGCCTCTTCCTCAGTGCTCACCCACCGGATCCTCCTGCAGGAGGGAGGGAAGATGGGGCCAAGGCTCTGTTGGCCTCCCAAAGCCCAGAGATGCTGACCACTAACCATGGGAAGGTGCAGACACAGCCTGGCATGAACACCAGGTGGCCGACAGGAACCTGGCCTTCCTGGAGGTGTTGGGATGGCAGACCGGAGGAACAACCTAACAGCTGGGGACACTGAGGCCTTGGACAAGGCTGCCTCAGACCCTCCCCACCCTTGGTGGGCCACAGGCTTCTGCCCTGCCTGTTCCCATGTTCTGTTGCAGTCTGTTAAAGGTCTCTTCTCTCCTGGCTCCAGGATTTGTGCCCTGCAGCCATCCTCAGGGGTCTGAGGCCACCCCCACAGCAACCATATGCTGCGCCACCAGGAGTCATCCTAGGGATGTGAGGTGAAGGGGTGGGCAGCAGAGGGATGGCAGAGACAGTGAGACCACAGCCTGAGAACATCCCCCAGTGTAGACCTGGTCCCCCTCCCAACACAGCTGGCCAGGAAACCCCTTTCCAAACCTGGGCATCCCTGGCCCCTGCTGGGGACCTTTTTCCACGCAGGACCTGGCTCCTGGTGCTGCATCTCCTGCTATTGTCACTGCTGGCCAGCCTCCTGGTGAAGGGCCCAGAGAGGTTAGGGGACTTGCTCATGAACACACAATTGGAAGTGGCAGAATGAGGACCAGAACGCAAGCCCCATGTGTATCAGGTGTACACAGCAGTGCAGTCTCCTGGGCTGAGCCCCTCGCCCCCCACCCTGTCACCAGGCATCTCTCCTATACATTTTCAATACTTCTAGACCAATCACTGGGCACTGCCAAACAATCTCCTTCCCAGCTCAGCAAGAGAACTGCAAGCCTAAAAGCACCTTAAAATCTGTTTGGTGCCTGGCCCTCTTTATACAGAGCAGGATCCTCAGACCTGAGGATAAGGACCCGTGTTCTAGGTCACACAGCAAGGTCGGCAGGGCTGGGTAAAGCTGGACTTCAAGGCTCTCCTTGAGTTTAGTTGTGCTATCTGACTTCCGAGGCTCAGGAGCCTCTGGACAGGGGCTGGCGGGGGGATGGTAGGAGGGTGGGTGCCTTCCTCCCTGCTAGAACTCAGGTGCCTCCCAGGCACGTCCTCACCTCCCTGGAGATTTCTCCTCTCCGGATGAGGTCTCCAGGTTCAGCCCCTGAACGCGCTCCCTTGCACCGGCTCTTCTCCCTCTGGCCTCAGTCCGGTTCCTCCGGGGTTCTGTCTAAGTCGCCCCTAGGACTTCCTCCTCCTATTCGGGGAAAGTCACCCGGCCTGCCCTTCGTCAGGGGTGCACCCTCTGTCATCCCAACTGCTGTCCCCCTCCTCCCCAGGAGGTCTCCAGTTGGTGTCCGGAACCCCAAGGACAGAGGGGAAGGTAAGTGGGCCGTGGGGCCGAAGCGCAACCGTGTGCAGTCTCTTCGCCGAGGTCAGAGCGGGTTCAGCGGGATGGGGAGCTGGGACACTGGGTCTAAGGGATACAGGCTGGGATGTGACGGTTTCCAACCGCTTCTGGTCTCAGCTCAGATTGGTGTGGAAGACCTGGCCAGCACCCGGGCTGTGCGCACCGGAAGTGTGGGTAAAGCGACTGTCCGCATCCCCAGGCTCCCAGGAGAAGAGCCAGCTCAGCTGAGTCTAGGAAGGGCACTGCTGGTACCCAAGACACAGCCTCTCAGCCCCTCTCCTGAGCTGGCCACGTGAAGAGGCAATATGGATAAGGAGCTGGCGGGAGCAGTGCTGCTTGCTTACTGCACGGACATGTTAATACACATTTTGTTCATTTTCTTTCATTTTTTTTTTAAAATGTATTTGGTTGTTACAGGGTCTCACTATGTAGATGGGACTTGTAGTGATTCTTCTTTTCAGCCTCCCAAGCGCTGGGATTACAGGCGCCGCCAACACCCAGTCTCAATCCCTGGCTCAGCGGGCCACAAGGTTGGTATCCCTGCATGGTAAATTGCAGATTGAACCCCAGTAGCTCCTCTGCCTAAACAGGTGCTTTAGTCCGCTGAGCTACCTGACCAGCCCTTGTTGTTTTCGAGACAGGAACTCAAAGTATAACTCAGGCTGGCCTCAAACTCATGGTGCCCCTTCTGCCTCAGCCTCCCCAGGGCTGGGAATAGGTATGTGCCACCATGTCCGACCTAATATAGGACCTTGTGCTTGCCAGGCAGGTGCTTGTGCTGCTGTCTTTTTTTTAAATGTATTTATTCATTTTGCGGAATCAGGGATAGAACTCAGGCCCTTGCCCTTGCCAGGGAAGCGCTTATTCTACTGAGCCATCTCCTCGCCCTGAGTTTTGTCCTTGACCCTTGTATTTCTCAGTTTTAATTTTAGCGTTCTGTCGGATGTCATGATGCAAACCTATTATCCTAGCACCCAGGAAGCTGAGGCAAGATGATTTCTGGTGAGTTGGAGGCCAGCCTGGGATGTATAATATAATGAGATCCTGTCTCAAAAACAAGACAGGGAGGGGCTGGGGAGATGGCTCAGTGGAATGTGGAATAAGTGCTTCCCTGGCAAGCACAAGAGCATAAGTTCAATCCCCAGTTCCGCCAAAAAAAAAAAAAAAAAAAAAAAAAAAAAAAAAAAAAAAGATGGAAAAAAAAAACAAAACAAGACCCAGTTTGGTGGCATGTCTGCCACGCCAGCATAGCACTTGAGGGTGTGAGGCAGGAAAGGCAGGCCTGGGTCAGCCTAGGTTACAAAGGCTCCAAGGCCACTTGGGTTACAAAGTGAGTTCAAGGCGATCCTCAACCACAGTGAGACCTTGTCTCAAAACCAAACCGGGCGTGGTGGCGCATGCCTGTAATCCCAGCACTTGGGAGGCTGAGGCAGGAGGATTGTTATGAGTTCGAGAACAGCCTGAGCTACAGAGTGAGCTTAAGGCCAGCCGGAACTGCAAAGTGAGACCCTGTTTCAAAAAAGACAAAAAAAACCAAAAACCAAAACCAAAACCAAACCATAACCTCCCTTTCTCTTCTGGAATCAAACTCAAGACCTCATACCTGGCAGGCAGACACTGCTGCTGAGCTATACTCCTGGTCCCCAAATATGCTTCCTCCAAGGATTGCCCAGATTGAGGGCAGCCTGGGCTACATAGTAAGACCCTAGTTAGACAAATAGCCAAGCAACCAAATAAAATCCCCCCAAATAAAACAACAAAAATTTTTATTTTCTTAGGTTTTTAATCCCTTTCTTTTTTTGGTAGCTGGGCAATGAATTCAGGGTCTGTATAGGAAACTAAAGTCCTGAACCCTATCTAAATTTTTTTGAGACAGGGTCTTGCCAAGCAGCCAAGGCAGGCATGAACCTGCAGTCTTCCCACCTTAGCCACTTGCAGTGGTGGGACTACAGGTATATCCTACCACGCCTGGCTGATTTTTGGGCATTTGGTCAAGTATTGACCTAATTCTCATGTCCATACAGAAAATCAAGTTTAAACAATACGGGGTTTTTTTTTAGGGGGGGTTCCCTTAAATAGTATCAGAGCACATCATTCTTTTTGTCCACCACATTCCCTCCAAGTTGTATGGTGAATATCCTCAAATATACAGGGAAGCAAAATCCTAGTATGCACCAAGCAGTAGACTTAACATGCCCCATCCAAAATCCTAGCATGATTACAGTCTTAAGGGCTGGGGAGATGGCTCAGTAGAATAAGCGCTTTCCTGGCAAGGGCAAGGGCAAGGGCCTGAGTTCAATCACTAGTTCTGAAAAAAAAGCTATCAGTCTTAATGATTCCTTACCTGAGTTCCCAGTGCTCAAGCTGGTGAGTTTTAAATCAGGCAGGCCCCAGCCAGGGAGAGGAAAGCTCTAAAATCTGCTCAACTAATTCACTGTGGATGGAGCAAAATGAAGTCAGCTTAAGGACCTAGAAAGTGCTTCCCCTAACAGGGCTGACTTAATACAGACAGCTAAGCAGGCCCCTGCTTGCAACCCTCAAAGGGACGATGTTGGCCTCATGTGGCAAATCCAGTTCTTGTCCATAACTCTGCCAGGTTGAAGAGTAGTTGTCAAGTGGGCTTAGGCACACTCACCCCCCCCACACACACATACTAGGGATCGAGCCTAGACAGGCTCTTCTTGTTCAGCAGCTCAGGCTGGACTTGAACCTGTGGTCCTCTTGCCTCAGGCTCCCAGAGTGCTGGAATTCCGGGTGAGCCCCACACCCGATTTTCCCTGTGGTGAAGGTAACAGATTTCTTTCTTTATTTGCAGAACCAGGGATTGAATGAAGGCTCTTGCGCTTACCAGGGAAGCACTTATTCCACTGAGCCATCTCCCCAGCCCGAAGGTACCAGATTTAGATCTGGCTCTATTACTGTTCCTCCTTGCCAGGCACAGGGGCACTGCCGCTTTCAGGGGTCTCTTAGGTGGAGAAGCCTCTGCATGGACCATTTGCTGGGGTAACCACTAGAAGGGAGGAGGTGACAGTGGCCACCACGTCAGCTGGCTAAGATCTCCCACACTCTGATGGCCTGTGTGGGCAAGGCTGCACACAGGCGGGCAGTGGCGGGGGATCAGGAGCCTTACCCAATTGGCGCACCTCCTGGGCCTGCCCAGGCCTAGAACTGGCTGCACTCTAACCACTCTCACTAAGGTCAGCTCTGCCCTAGTGCTTTATCCAAGTTCAGGGCAGGAAATAATGGCCACAAAAACATTAGAGGTAATGAAATGAGTAAGTGAGAGAAAGAAAAGGCAGCCTCATGCTGCCTAAGAGCCTGTGCTGCTCTAGGGTTCCAGGAGTTTGAAAGAGCCGCGGCTCCCAGTCATGCTATTTCCACAGGAGAATGAAAACTCTTCACAGCTTATTTCCTTTAATTACATAATAAAACAAAATTAGAACATACAGGAAACAATAGTTACATAACAATTTACTTTATATAATTATATATAAAAAACATTTCTTTTTTAGTCCAAAGATTTTAAAGCAAAGAAATCCTCTACTGCCACCTTGGATTTTCTTTTAAATACCCCCCTCCCATCCTTAGATGCCAAGTGTTCAGTGGGACAGTCACTGGGGCAGCTCACGGAACCTGGTGTGAAGTCACTGTGCAGGGACAGCCTGGCCCTTGGTGGCAATGAGCAAGTGGTGGCCCCCACAGGTCAAGCTCCAGGTTGTCTGAGGAGTGGCAAGGGTGGACAGGACAGCTCCTGCCATCCCCTGCATCTGACCCCTGGAGAGGGTGTGAGCAGGGGGGAAACAGCCCAGCTCACTCCAGCAGCACCAGGTACCCATCTGCCTCTGTGGCCAGGCAAGAGTACAACAGACATGGGGTCCCCACAGATCTCTGAGCTCTGCACAGGCCGCATCAGCTGGGTCTGTGCCCTCAGCGTCACTGAAGATGGGCACAGCAGGTGGGAGTTTGGGAGAAGGGTGGCGGCCAGCGTGCGGACGGGGGCAGAGGGCAGTGCAGACCCCAATTAGCGCCTCGCCCAGACCTGCAGTGTGCCCATCCACTGCTGGCGTGGGTGAATCGGGGATGAAGGGTAGGAAGAAATCACAGGCATACCCCCTTCCTGTACTTATTAGAGATTAACAGTCATCAGAGAAGTACAGATAAGAAAGCATTCTGAAGGGAAAAACCTGATGTAAACCCAGGAAAGTAGCAGCAAAGGTTTCACTCAGTGAAGATCTAATCTACAGCACTAGAAAAGAAAATCTTTGGGGGGGGGGGTTGGTTAAAGCAATTAATCAAACCATAGCAGTTAGAAACTTTCTCAAGTTAGGATTTTCTAAGACTTTAGGGCCTCATTGTGTAGTGCCAATAAAAGAAAAAAGTTACTAAGGCTGGGAGGGTTAGGCTGAGAAACACATCCTATAAGCAGCAGTGTGGGGCAGATCAACCCCGGCCAGCAGTGGGAAGGGTAATGCTTCCTCATGACAAAAAGACATCACCTCCAGTGTTCCCAGCCTTGGGGCCCCGGGGATGGTGCAGTCTGGACCTTTCCCCGCAGTCTTGTTCCGCAAGCCTCTCAGGCAGCCGGGAAGCAGGGGACTGCATGGTGCTGGTCTCTGCCTGGATGACTCGGTGAGGGGACATCAGGAGTCTGCCTGGCGGGAGGGAAGAGGGTGTGGTGTCCACAGGACAAGGCAGCAGTCAGCACCGAGAAGCAGGCACCGATTCTGGGAAAGGGCTCCATTCTAGAATGGCTTCTCCACTTCTCTCTGAACCTCACCTATTTCCCCAGGTCAATTTGTCAAAAGAAGAAATAGGAAAAACATAAAATAGAAGGGCTCTGGAGACAGTTCTGTCTGGCCGGGTTTCTCCCTAGGGTCATGAGCTTTTGTGGCTGAGGAAGTGATTTAGTGCAGCACTGGCCAGGGCACCCCAAGGGCTGCTGGGAACCCACAAGGTGGGGGCACAGTGCCCTGGCTGGGCCACAATGCTGCCGTGGGCACAGTCCAACAACTGATCTGCTTCTTCAGAGGGTAGCTTTCTTGGGGTCAGACTCAGGCATAGCCACAAACTTCCCTAGGGAGCAAAAGCTTCAGAGATGTTTAACTGAGGTTCCTAAGAACCAAAGCAGACAGAACAGGTGGATTTGGCCTAAGTAGAGAGGGGCAGGTACCTTTCATGCGAAAACCTCACCTCATGTGGCAGTTCCTGGCAGGTAGAAAGTCTGTCTCAAGTAAAAAGGCAAGACTGCAGCATCACAGACTTCAGTAGCCTATGTTGTTTGCCGGAGAAGATGTAAGTTAGGACATCTGGACACCCTTAGCCTCAAATTACCTGGGTCATTATGTGAGAAAGGTCTCATGAAATCTTTCATAATCTCCAATCTTATATCTTCTTACCACTTTAAATTCCTTTGATCCCAACATCACTGAAAGAGGTGTACAGTTTCTGGCCAAGACCTGTGGAGCTCAGTGAGGGTCACCAGGGAGAAGGCGGCATGCTCTTTCAAACCTTCCCTCTGGTGGCAGCTGCTCAGGGAGCAGACACATGAACTGGCCAAGGGCTGGCCTCCCAACACCCTGTGCCCTGAGAAGCTGCTTCACATGTCCTCACACCTTCAAGCCAAGACAAGTGCTACTGCATGCTGTTTAGTTCTCCATGCCCTCCTAGCCTACCACACCAATAGAATGCACTTTATAAGGCAATGAGATGGGTGGCAACTCTGCGCTCCTGGAGCATCATGGCTCTACCGCGCAGGTCAAATAGTCTGGGGAGCCCAGAAGGAAACACAAAATTACTTACCAGGTTTCCCTCTAGAATGTTTGATACAAGGGCTAAAGTATCTGACTTTGTATCTGCTATCAACTTAATGGATGAGGAAATCAGACTGGGTATGAAAAGTCGTTCAAGAAATACTTTTACATCCAATGAAGATGAGAGAACAGGAGAACAAATTTTAACACAAAGCACCAATGTGCTTTCACGCTCCAAGTATTGAAAAAAAAAAAAAGTTAAAGCTGGATCTTATTCTTCATATCAAGCTGTTTTCATATAAACTGAATTCAAACCCAGCAAGCATCCAGTTAATCCAAGGCCGTCCATAGTTGCTGTGGATGGTGAGGCCAAGAGTGGAGGCGCGGCGAGGACAGGACCGCAGGGGGCGCTGGACTCAGGATGTGAAGCACACTAAGGTAGCAGACAGCGCTGGAAAATACCAGGCGGAGCCTGGGGAAGGGTGCTCTGACCACGGGGAGGCGATGGCCCCCAAACTTCCTCAAGACTGCCGTGACCTCTCCGGACTACCGGGAACTTTATGGCAGAACTGGGAGGGTCCTTTCTTTCTAAATCTCTCTTCTTCGTTCATGCTATTATTATAGAAGGTATATTCTGGAGTGGCTATGAAATCAGTCAAGCTAGCAAGTGTGCTGGGACACTTGCTACCTGCGCCACTTACATGTAGCCATCAGCACAGAAACTGTATTTTCTTTTTTTTTGGTGGAACTGGGGATTGAACTCAGGCCTTTACACTTGCCAGGGAAATGCTTATTCCACTGAGCCATCTCCCTGGCCCCCAGAAATTATATTTTCATTCAAGCTTGATGTGCCTCAAGTTTTTTTTTGTGCCAATATACTGAGTTTTATTTTAATACACGAATGAAGTTCTTGAGAAAGGAACAGGTTCCAGATAAAGCACACGAGCCAGGGCTGCACGCCCCCGGCCTCTGTCCCCTACTTCACTTCTGTTCCTGGCCAGCTGGCCTCTGCGTCAGTGGCGGAGGTGCCAGGGCATGTGCATGTGGCCCTTTAAGTAGTGGCAGCATTAGTAAGGGTTTTGATGTACTGGTTGAAAAAATGGCGTCTCTGAAACTTTTCAAATCAGGCAGTTCAAATACATGTTCACCGGTACAGGTTTCCTTATCAATTTGTTCAGAAAAACCAAACCAAACCAAACCAAACCAAACCAAACCAAACCCTTTCTACATTTTAGAGAAGGCCCCTAGACATTTCTTTTAGCTTTTCTTTTCTTTTCTTTCTTTTTATTTTTTTTTGTGGAACTGCGGATTGAACTCAGATCCTGTGCTTGCCAGGGAAGCATTTATTCTACTGAGCCATCTCTCTCCCCATCCTTCTTTTAGCTTTGAACAAGTGTCTTGGCCCTTTGAATATTAAGAGCCACCCTTGCAAATGTGTGTGTGTGTGGCCCATACAAATAGTGTATTCCTGCTATAAGTGCTGTGACCTTGAAGTTAGTTTGGGAGACTGAGATAGGAAGATTGCTTGAGGCCCTGAGTTCAAGATCAGCCTGGAGCACAACAAACCCTGATTGGAAAAAAAATAAAAACAAAAACCACACGATGTGTAGTGAGTGGCACATGCCTATGCTTCTAATACTTTCTAGGGTAAGGCAGGAGGATCATGAGTTTAAAGACCAGACTGAGCCACACAGAGAGACCTCTTTTAAAAGTTTAATTTTTATTTTTTATTTAGCAGAGGGTCTACAGGGTCTCACTATGTAGATCAGACTCGTAGTGATCTGCCTGTGTTAAGCCTCCCAAGCGCTGGGATTACAAGTGCATGCAACCACACCCACTCTCAATCAGACAGCATACCAGGATAGAACCCCGGCCGCTGTGCTTGGCCTAAGCAGATGCTTTAGTCTGCTGAGCTTTTTGGCTGGCCCAACAAAAATATCTTTACAAGGTAATTTGAAAAGAGGAGAACACAAAAGACAAATAATTTGAACTTTTTAAAGGGACATATGAGGGTGGGCCTGCCTATTAGCTCAAGTGTTAAGTGCCTACTTATGCAAATGCAGTCAGGCCCAGGACACATAGGTTCAATCCCAGCTCCCAGACCCACCCTTAAGGCAGCTTAAGCCAGCCAAACAAAATCCTTAAAGGGACATATGAAATATGATTTAAAATAAGCTTAAGGGCCAGAGAGATAGCTCAGTGGCTTTAAGAGCCTGAGTTTAATTCCTGGGTACAAAAAAAAGGAATAAAATAAGATTATGCTAAAAAGTGACATTTCCATGTGACCGCTTTCAAGATCAATACTCTTGCACTCTTGCATACACTGGTAGAACCAGTACTTGCAGCTTTAAAATTAGCCCTTTAACAATCTGAATCACATAGGAGATGACCTAAGATCAAGATGGATCACACACCAATGTTCAAAAAACTACCCCAATCAATCATACTATTAAAAAAACAAAACAAAAAACAAAACTAGGCTTTGGAAATGCCCCCATTTTATTTTCTTTATTCTCTAATTGAACCTAGGGCCTTGGCCCTGAGCTACATCCCCATCCTACTTGATCCCTCCCCCACATTTTTTTTTTGTGGAACCAGGGATTGAACTCAGGCCGTTGTGTTTGCCATAAAACACAATGTTGTGTTTGCTTATTCCACTGAGACATCTTTCTGCCCCCCCCCCCCACTGTTTTAAGACAGGGTTTCCTTATGCACTTAAGGCTGACCTTGAACGCATAGTGATCCTCTTGCCTCAGCCTAAGTGCTGGGATTACAGGTGTGTGCCAGTTTAAAAAATGTTTTTGAGGGCCAGTGTTATAGCTCAGTGGACTAAGTGCTTGCTTAGGGTAAGTGCAGCAGCCAGGGTCCTGGTTCCGCATAATGCGCCAGCCCCCCCACTTCGGATGCGCTGAGCCGGCAATGGAGTCCTGGCTTGGTGGCGTGCGCTGTAATCCCAGCACTAGGGAGGTAGAAAGCAGGAGGATCACTATGAATGTGGGCTGCATAGTGAGACCTTGTACCAAAAAAAAAAGTTTTTGAGACCGGTTTGGCTAATTTTTCCAGGTTGGGCTTGAACTCATGATGATCTTCCTGCCTCCGACTTTGTGGATGCTTGTGTTGTATGCATGTGCTGCCATGCCTGGCCTTGACATTTTGGAGGTGAGCCTTCGTCTGGCCCTGGTGAGGCCTTAAGTGGCTCACAGGTAAGCCATGCTGGGCTGCTTCCCAGAGCCCTTTCTTCATTCCACTTGGGCTGAGAGTCTGCCAAGGTGCTCAGCCCGGCCTTGAACATCCCGCCTCCATCCACCACAAGCAGGAGAGCTTACGGGGCTGGGCCACCACGCCTTCTTCATGGGCTCTTGACTCACTAGTGCTGAGCCCCTTTCTCCTCAGCCCTGATGCTAGTCCAAGCTGTGTAGACACATAACCTCTCTCAAGGTATTTTATTCTAGAGGTCCTCAGCCTGTCCCTTGGCCACTTTCACAATTCCATTAAAAAAAGACAAAGGCGGCTGAGGCAGTCGGGGCTCTGTGAGGTACAAACACTGGCTATGGAACCATTAACATGGACAGAGCTGACTAGATGTTACTGGCCATGCTTGTATTCCTCATGGGCAAGGATTGGTGCGGGCAGCGGGGTGCTGGAGAGCTCAGCTCCACTGGCTGCAGACAGCTGCAATTACCAGGGCGGAGGCGCCAGCAAGCAAAGAGATTACTAAAGTCTGAGCTGGGAGCCAGAGACCCCCAGGCTGCGTCTGGGGTTTGCCATCCACTCTTCAGTAACAACACATTTCTCATCTCTTTCCTTCGAACACTAATACAGCCTGCAGGCAGGAAATGGGGGGGCGCAGTATGGGCCCCTCAGGCAAGTTATCATCCGTCACTAGATATAACAGAAACCAAAACTCAAAGTTTGCTTTCATCAAAATAATATTAGTTCACTTTCTTCTCATTACTTTTCTTATTTTTCCTTTCAGATTGGCAAAGACTCAAGCAGGGTCCCCTAATGGTAGAATTTCGAATTAAAAAAATATTTATTGATAATGTTTCTTTTAAAAATGTTTGATAACCTCAACTAACCATCCAAAATGCAAACTGTAAACACAACAGCCCAAGAGTAACAACCGAGGGAGTAGCAGATGGTGACCGGTGACCTGCTGAGCAAGAATGTGGGGGCCACGCAGAGTGGAAGACAGGTGCGCTGTGTGAATACACATGACAGTCTAGTGAGCAGCCACAGCAATTTCAACATGGTATTCAGAAACCCCAGGCTAAGTACCAAAACACGGAGGGATGGCTAGCTTTCTTTGTAAGCATGCTCAGTGTGTTGGCATGGAAATAGGAAGCACAGAAACTATGGAGTCATTTCATAATGATGGCTACCATGTCTAGGATGCAAAGGAATTTCTTTCTGGTCCCCGGATACCTCATGATCATTTTTCCATGCTTTCCTTGACCCTGGATGACTGCAATTACTGTTCCAAAATCCCCAACAAAAACCCCTTAACAAAATAAAGAAACCAGCACAGCAGTAACACTGGGTCTGCTGGAGTGCCCTCCCTCCGTGTTGGCCTATGATGTTCTGGGTGTGCCAGGAACAAGTAAGTTTTACCAGACCACTTGGTAGAGCCAGCACAAGCTTCAGTCCCATGGCCACAGAGCTGGAGTGGGTGGGGTAGGTTGTAGATGCATATGGATGTGTGGCTCTGGGGACCTGGACACTGCCTCACTCTGGAACGCTCGTCCAGAACCCCGGGGTCACTTCTGCAGGAGACGCCAGGTAACTCTAGAGTGTTCTTAAGTACTCAGTTCACAGCAGCTGAGCCCTCCAGTGTCATAGGATGATGCAGCATCTGCAGAAGCGCTGTCTGCTGCCCCCAACTGATGGGGGTGGAGTGACAGGTGCGAAGTAGGCGTGGACTTTAATGTTGGGTAAGTGGGTCTGAAACAAGACAGAAATATTACAAAGAGAGAGCTCAAACAGGAAAGCTACTGAAGGGCTCCGCAATGTGTAGTTGGGGATGACGGCTGGGACAGTCAGGATGCTGAGAAGCCTGGGGCCACTGTGTCCCATCCTATGCTGTGCTAAGCGCAAATTCACAGGACTGTACTATATTTTTGCAATAATAAAACTAGAAGGAAAATATGTCTTTTTCCTTTTTTTTTTTGCAGTACTGGAGATGAACCCAGGGTCTCTGTACTGAACTACATTCCTAACCCTTTATATTTCTTTTCTTTTCTTTCTGCAGTACTAGGAATTGAACTCAGGACCTTTTTTTGTGGTACTGGGGATTGAACTCGGGACCTTGTGCTTGCCAAGCGGGTGCTTATGCCACTGAGCTATTTCCCTAGCCCTACATGTTTTTATTTTGAGATAGTCTCAATAATTCACCTAGGTTGAGCTCATCTTGTAACTTGTTCTGCCTCAGTTCCCTAGAGTATGGCACTGTTCCCAGCAATGTCACACATATTTTTAATTATTATTATTATTTTTTTAATACCGGGTCTAGCTATGCAGTTTGCACTTGTAGTGACCCTCCTGTCTCAGCCTCCCCAGGGCTGGTATCATAGGCATGCATCACACCTGCTTTGGAGGCTAGCATGGCATGCAGTACTGGGGATTGAACTCAGGACCTTGTACTTGCCAGGCTGGTACTTAGACTGCCAAGCTATCTCCCCAGCCCCAGCAATGTATTAATTTAGCTCTCCCAAAAGGATTCCCAGGTGGAACAGGCTACACAAGTTTATTTACTTATTTTTTGGTGGAACTGGGGGTTGAACTCAGGCCCTTGCACTTGCCAGGCAAGTATTTATTCTACTGAGCCATCACCCTGGCCCTGCAAATTTAAGATAACTATTTTTCCAAATCACTGTAGACAAAGTCCCTCCCTCTGCCTGCCTCCCACTCTCTCCTCTATTTCATTATTTTTCTGAGACAGGGTTCTCACTATGTAGGCCAGGCTGACCTTGAACTCAGTGATCCCTGTGTCAGTTTCCTTACTTCTGAGGTTAGAGACATGTGCCCCCATGCTCAGCTTGTTCTTTCTGAGACAGGTTTTCATTAGGCAGTTAAGGGTGGTTTTAACTCAGTCTGTAGCCTAGGCTAGCTTCGAACTCACAGCAATTCTCCTGACTCAACCATGATGCTGGGCTGTCCTTTTCTTATTTAAAAAAACAACAACAACAACAAAAAAACACCTCACTATCATTTTTTTACTATTCCCCCCCCCCTTTTTTTTCTCAAAATCATGATTCTAGCCGTTCCTACTATTTCATATTGCCTGCAATGACCAAGGCAAAATGCTGCATGCATACAAGGACAGTCAACATGGGGATCCTGTCCTTAGGGAGGTTACAGTCTGGACATGGAGAAGTGACTATCTCCTAAAAATTCTGAGATGGAAAAGATCTCAGGGGCAGGGCAGGACGGAGTGGGGTGGGGCCAGAAACAGCAGAGGCAGCAGGCCATAGCCAGAGTCCTGGCCTAGCCCATTGCTGCCCTCACTCCAGTCAGTTGCTGGTCCACACCACAGAAGGATGAGAAACCACAGCCAATGGAACGCAAGAGGCGCTCTGGTGCTCTGTTATTTGTTCAAAACATGTGGTCAGGTCCATAATTCTATAATATAGCTCAGCCGCACAGCCGCGGCCTGGCAAGCACAAGGTCCTAAGGTTTTTTTTTTGGTGTGTGTGTGTGTGTACCAGGGATTTACCTGGGGACCTTGTACTTGCCAGGCAGGCCCTTACATCGCTGAGCTATATCCCTGGTCAAGGTCCTGAGTTTGATTCCCAATACCAAAATACAACAACAAAAAATCCCCAAATTGCTTGTGGTCAAATGGGAGTTTTTGAGGCCATGGTAAGGTGCTAAGTGACCAGAGTGCCTCAGCCCCAGAGGATGTGCAGCAGATGTTTCAATAAATGTCCACAGGGGGCCAGTGAGATAGCTCAGTGGACTAAAGCACCTGCTTGGGCAAGTGCAGGGACCAGGGTTCGTACTCAGCATCAGCCCCACCCCAGAGTGGGCTAAGTCAGCCAGAGTCCGGGCATAGTGGAACACACCCGTAATCCCAGCACTAGGGAGGCTAAAAGCAGGAGGATCACTATGAGTCTGAGCTGTGTAGTGAGACCTTGCAACAACCAAATACATAAAAAAAAAAAAAAAAAGAAAGAAAAATAGGAATCTCAGGAAAAAGTCTGACATGAAGAGGAAATACAAGTTGAATTCATAAATCTCACTTAACCATTTTTCTTTATATAATTGCTATCTTTGCTTGTGAATAAAAATGGCATTTTTCTTTCCTTGTTTTATATACTTTAGGATGTGATTTTATTTTATTTTAGCGGAACAGGGGTTTGAACTTAGACTCTTGTGCTTGCCAGGGAAGCGCTTATTCCACTGAACCATCTCCCTGCCCCTCCCCCCCTTTAAATGTGGGTGTTAGGGATGTGATTAAACCTGGGCACTATTGGACAATCTCTGCTGGAATTTTTCTACCAAATTTCCACATAGGACCACTCTCCATTTTCTTTCTCCTTGCTAGAGGTCCAAGTAACTATAAAATCCACAGGAATCTCAATATGCCAAAAGACAGGACAAGGACAGCGTGGAGAGCACTAGTGCAGCGCACTGCGCTATCTCACCCTGAGTCTCTTGATGCCCGCACGAGTGATCTGCTGGCAGTCGTAGAGCTCGATCCGCTCCAGGCTGTGGCAGCTCTTCAGATGCTCCAGGGATGCATCTGTGATGAGGGGGCAGTTGTCCAGCTCAATCACCTCCAGCCGATCGTGCGCGCAGGCCCCGTTCCCCAGGTGGCGGATGCCATCGTCTGTGATGAGCTCACAGTGGGACAGACTCTACAGCCAGAGCAAAGGAGGGTGGGTGTGCACCGTCAGGGAGGAGCACCTTCTGGGGTGACTCTGATGAACATAGAGCCATCACCAAAGCCAGGTGAGGGAATGAAGGATGAACCTTAGAGGTGCTCTGGTCCGCTTATAGCAATTCATGATTGACTTTCATGTTATTCCAAATGCAGTTTGTAAATTCATGTAATGACTATGAACCTCATAAACAAAGCAAGATGCTTTAAAAAATTACCCCTATTCAAGTTAACACTTAAGAATAGGGATAAATAGGAATTTATGCACAAAATTCTCTGGAGTCTAGACTAAATACTGACTATCTGGTGCAGTGCCTGATCCAACAGTGAATCAGCTGCAGGTCAGCTGTGATAAGCTATGGCATCATTTCATCAATCCTCTGAATGTCTATCTCTGGAAAAATCTGAACCTCTGACCCAGTTAGGAGACTATGGGGCTCACAAACACTCCAAAATGAGCCTGGACACAGGAGTAAACCAAGTGGTCTCTGGTTGTCTTTTTTTTTTTTTTTTTCTTCAGTACTGAGGATTCAACTCAGGACTTCTGTATTGCCACTTTTCCTTTTCCAGCGAGGTCTTGCTAAATCACTCAATTGTCCATGCTATGCTGGAACCTGTGGATCCCCTTGCCCCAGCCTCCCAGAGTACTGGGATTAAAGACAGGCTCTGCTATCACACCCAGCAGAACACCCTTCTAAAGTATCACTGGGTACAGCAGCAATAAGTTGCCCTGTAAGGATTGGATTGTTTCTGTTTTATGTGAACACAGGGTTCACAGTGAAACTAACGGTATTTAGGCCATCTCATTCTTGGATCTCTGGAAATGTGAGCGTCACAATGCCACTCAGCATGAAGCACCTTCCTGCAGAGAGACGCTGTTCTCCTCTGGGTGCTCGGGCCCTCCGCAGCATCACTGCTGGTGTGCCCCCGGCCTGTCTTACTCCCCACCTCACTGTAGCCCTTGCTGCTCCTCTGGAGGCTGGCAATTCGGGGAAGCTTATTTTACCAAAATGAGAAAGTAAAAGCTGTTTCTTACTTTAAACAAACCATGGCACTGTTTTGATTCAATCCAAGAAATATATAAACCTTTAGAGTGAAACTTACCAATACTTGAAGTCGAGGACAGTGTATAGAAAGTTGGATTAATGTGCTATCAGTTATCTGAAAGAAATACATATATTAATTCCAAACAGTTATGGGGGGCTGGCAAGATAGCTCAGCGGTCTAAAGCGCCTGCTTAGGCAAGCTCTCAGGGACTGCGGTTCGATCCCCAGCACCACATGCCGTGCCAGCCCTTCCCCCAGGGCGGGCTGAGCTGACACCCCCGCCCCCGCAAAAAAAAAAAAAGAATCTGTGATGTGTATCGAGACACTGTAATAAATAAATAAAACATAAAAACAGTTATGGGCTATCTTTCTTCTCTTTGTAATCCAGGCTGGCCTTGAACCTATGACAATCCTCTTGCCTCAGCCTCCTAAGTACTAGGATTACAAGTATGCGATATTACACCCCGCGTTTCTTGACTATACTTCAAGTCTAGATAATGACTGAATAATGTGTCCTCTTAAGGTCTCAAAATAATTTTTTGGGGCTGGCAAGACAGCTCAGTGGCCTAAACCCTGCTTAGATAAAACACAGGCACTGGAGTTCAGTTCCCCACACTACATCCCACACCGGCCCTGCCCCCAGGTGTGCTGAGCTAGACACGGAACCTCATGCAGTGGTGCACAACTACAATCCCAGTGTGGGGGAGGCTGCAAACAGGAGGGTCATTATGGGTCTGAGCTGTGTAGTGAGACCCTGTGCCACTACATTAAAAACAAAACAAAGAATTAAAAAAAATTTTTTTTTATTATTTTTTTAAAGTTTTTATTTATTTATTTTTGTACACAGGGTCTCACTATGCAGCCCACATTCATAGTGATCCTCCTGCTTTCAGCCTCCCCTAGTGCTGGGATTACAGGTGCGTGCCACCACGCCCGGACTCCAATCACAGGCTCAGCGCACCCAAAGGCGGGACCGGCACAGCAAGCGGAAGCAGGGATCGAACCCTGGCCGCTGCGCTTACCTAAGCAAGTGCTCAGTCGGCTGAGCTATACCACCGGCCCTAATTTTTTATTAATTGTAATGAAAAAAAAAAAAAGATGAAACAGAAATGAAACAGTTTCAAAACAGGTTAGTAGGACAGTTACAATATTATTTTTTTGTGTGGCAGAACCGGGGACTGAACTCAGGCCATTGCACTTGCCAGGGAAGCGCTTATTCCACTGAGCCATCTTCCTGGCCCCTGACAGTTTCAATAATTAATACATTGCATATTGTTGTCTTCATACTAGTGATTCTGAGGACAAAATGCAGATATGGTATCTTGTCTAAACAGTATTACTACAAACCTTTCTTCTCATTGAACTAAGAGAAAGTAGTTGTATATCTACCCTATCTTTTTTTTTTTTTTTTTGTCTTTTTGAGACAGGGTCTCACTATGCAGTTCAGGCTGTCCTTAAGCTCATTTTGTAGCTCAGGCTGGTCTCGAACTCACAACAATCCTCCTGCCTCAGCCTCCCGAGTGCTGGGATTACAGGCCTACGCCACCACGCCCGGCACTACCCTATCTTGTACACACACAC